>JBAMHZ010292130.1:0-13206 GCA_037177395.1 Alpinia galanga | reverse complement strand
ATTTGGCACCAATACAAGTAAGTATAATAACCATGCCTTTATAATATATAGGAATATGATACAACGAGTCCATACAATAATCATCATATGATTGGCTCTAGGGCTCTTACTAACACTTATTTGACATAAGGATTCATGCTCTCTTAGATGCATCCTCGGTCCACTAGCTCCATTACTGGTTGTCTTGCCGGTAAATCTAAACCTGAGTCTAACATGCTGCTTGGGCAAAGTAGTAGTGCATACACATTCTTTTCTTGTACCACTACATCAAAAAATCTGGATATGAAAAGAAGAGTAGAGTTAGAAGATACTGACGTGGGAGGGAAATCCTCTTATCGGAGAGCTAGCACAATTTTCTTCCCTTTGATATAAAAGATAAAAGTATTTTTTCATCCATGGTGTATAGTTTCGCGATCAGGTGGCAAAGGTGGTTCCAATAATATGCAACGTGCATCCATCACTTCAACTTGGAGAGGAGAAGATTCTTTTGAATAATGAGCATCTCGTGACTATATCTGTAAAAGACCTCATCATCGTCACCCTTGTCGTAGACACCCATATCATCTTCATTATAGATATTCATGTCTTCTTTGTAGATGCCCATGTCTTCTTCCATAGATATGTTATCCTCATCGTGAATGCTCTTATCGATGTCTTCTTCAACCGATATGTTGTTTTCATTGTAGCCATCCTCGTACATGACCTTGTCATAAATGAGGTCTTTAATTACCCTATCTTCATCGTCATAGACAAGGTCTTCTATGTCTTTAATTACTTTGTCAACATTATCATTATCATAGATGCAGTCATCCATTACCTCTTCATCATAGACGGAGTCCTCATCAATGTCATCTTCATTATAGATGAGGTCTCTTATATATTCTTTAAACTTGGTACTCTCAAGGTCTCCTCATCGTAAATGGAATCTTTCATATCTTCATCATCATTGTAGATAGAGTCTTCCGTGTCTTCTTCTCATTGTAGATAAAATATTCTATGTCTTCATTATCATGGTAGATAGAATTTCCATTCTTTACGACAACTATGTTCATGATGACGTAGAATTTTAGAGCGTCGAAGACTTACCTCAAGTTCTCGCAATGTTACATGCTGATTTAACACTCTGACTTTTTTCCGTAGATTCTTGATGATCTCTTGGGAACTTCAATTTTGGGGTGAGGTTTCCTCAATTGAAACTTACCTATCACGACCATAATCACAATCACGATGACCATTTATGAATCGCAATCATCGATATAACTCCGTGATTTGTCTCTATAGATCGATGAGCTCATGGGTACTTCGATCCTAGGGTGCAGTTTCCTCAATCAGAACCTGTCTATTACGTCCATAACCATGACCACAACGTCCCTCTATGAATCTAGGGCTCTAATACGAACTGAGGCAAGTGGGATAGCGGAGCGAACGCTAATCCTTCCACATGCGTGGTTAAAAGAGAGGGGGCAGAGAGAATCAAAGGAGAAGGGGACTCGTTAAACAAATAGGAACTGTCTCGGTTTAAAACAAAAAGGAAATATTATTAACTGATCAATGAATGAACTACAATAGTCTAGAGAAAGGGAAAGTTTCTTATTGCTAAAAAAACTAAACTAACTTAATAAAAATTTCTTAACAAGTAAAAAAGTAAAAAAAACAAACTAAATAGAAAATTTTAAAAATTAAATAGAAATTTTTTAAAACTAAACAAAAATTTTAAACAAATAAAAATAATAAAAATATATTAATAAAATTCTAATTAGAGGCGACGGCATGCCATTGTCATGGTGTGGACCACGTACAAACCATGATCCTTGCTGAATGTCCCCCTTAGCACACTGCTTTCTTCCTCTTCTTCTGTTCTTATAGCTTGAATGAAAAAACTGCTGGAGATCTTTCATCTCCTCACATTAAAGCCTTGGTTGCGCAATGTGTGCACAGCCACTAAGCCTTGGCTGTGCAACGTATGCGCAGTCACAATAATGTGGAGTGGAGTCGGCGATTACTACAGGCATACCAACAATTACCATTGTAAATTCGCTACGAATAATTCCTTTTTAGAGGCTTGAGAATATTATAAAAATATTGTATTATTTCAATATGAAATAACAATGTAAGGAGAAAATAATATCGAGTAGCTCGTAAAAGAAAAGCTTCATTGTGAATCATAAGCCCTTGGATGCCGTTTTACTCAAACATTTGATCACGACAATATCACAAGAGTTTTTGTGCACCGACACCAAGTCAAATAACCATGCTTATAGGGAACTAACTATAAAGACTCTATTTCAAATATCATTAGCAAAAAAATAGTCTGTTGTATGAAGCTCTCGTTAACGTGATGATGCGGCTGGGAATTTTTGCTCCTCGGAGATGATGTGAGGATGGGATTCTCTCCAGGTCGCAATAGTAATTTTATCCTGTCCACATTAACATACGTCAGCAAACCGCCGCCGGGATCCCCGGCTTCGGCCCTCCGACGCTCAAGTCAGACAGGGAGATGAACAGAATGAAATATAAGAGCAGTATATAAGTGCAGTAAAGAATAGAGTATTTAATGCAGTATAGACTGGTAAATAAAAGGGAAGAAGAGTTCTCCCTCATGTAGCTCCTAGACCACCGAGAATATATATATAACCTCCCGATAAAGTTTACCTCTCCATCATGTCCATAAGCAATGGAAAGATCCAACAATGCCAAATACTAGAAATCCAGCCTATAGCTTCTTTAATATATTGGCCCTTAGTTAGTTAATGATCTTCAATCTGATGGCATCTATGGTTCCATCATCCATTAAGCACTCTAAAATCTCCTCAGTAATGATTATGCGAGAACCCATGAAACTCACAGAAGTATGCTATCCTCCTCAACTCCAATGTCCAAGCTTACCTGACGCAGCCAGCAAGCCGAGGAGGAAGATCCGCCTTTCACTGCCCTAGAATCGAATGCCAATAGCGAGTAGGAGGAAAGCTCGGTGGCATTCCGCCTTTCACCGCCTCTCTCCTAAGTCCTTCACTCTTCTTCGATAAATCGCTATCGTCCCTTTGGATTTATACCACGGGGTAACAGGCAGCGAGATTCGACGTCGGCGATGGAGGAAGCAAGCGATCGCAGCAGCACCACCCTTATAGGATCACAAACTTGGCACTTTATACTGGAAGACTGGGGTAGGTTTCTGACGGGACGATGGAACGATGAGGTCCAGATGAAGAGCGGGCGGCGAAGGTGAGGGAGATCGGAATTGGAGTTGCGGAAGGAACGCTCCTCGGGGCAGATTGAAGCCGTTGCAGAGGAAGAATAAGAAGTGGTCGATGGTGCTCCGTGGTAAGGAGGCGGCGGAACTCGGATGAAGAAGAGAAGTAACGTTGCCTTCCCAACCAGCCTCCTCCTCCAAAAACCCTTACTTCATTTTTATCTTTGATTCAATGGGTTGGGCCCACTCATCCAAAATCCATAGGCCCGAAAATAACCACAGTATCACGTGAGATTCCAAAGAAAATTCTGTTGTACCCAGTTTTGTCATACTTTGTAAGAGGTTATTTTCACGATTCAAACTCATGACTACTAAGTCATATAATGATAATTTTACCATTGCTCCAAAACTCATATTCAAATAACATTAATCAATTGAAAATAATCCACTTAACTGTTTGAGCACTCTAGTCATTGAGTTCTAAGTATTAAAATTACTCATAAATCTCTCACAGTAAATAGTTAATTGTTTCATGCTATTCGTTTTAGAGTTCACTCTTCAATAATTTCCAATCCCTTCGATGCTCCAACCATCCTTCACCAATCACCTTAGGGTTCTCCTCGTTCCAATCCTCCAACTTAACTCTGTCAAGTCAAATATCAACATAACTAAATATAATCGAGTTATAAACTCTCTGATCTCCATGTGAACTTTGCTAAGTTCTTGCACACTTAATGAATACGCTAGAAGCATAAGATAAATCTAGCTTAAACTCTTTTCAAAAACACTTTAAAACAATTTGATGGAACCTAACTATTTGAGAGCATCGTTGCACTAACAGATGTCGTCGTGTATAAGTAGACCACACCTATTTATAAGAAATAGAGATATAAGATGCATGACTAGATTAAGAGTACAATTCTCTATTATTTTATGTACTTCATCATGAAAATTTAAATGGAAATAAAATAGATGGATGGAAGGGGACTCTCATACCTATTGAGAGCTTTAGTCTCACATTGGAACTTGAGAGGTAAATTTATTGGTTTATATTGAATCATAACATATGAAATTGTGAATATGTATAAGTGAGAAACTCTCTTATTCTTTTGCCCATAAAGGGGTGCAAATCTAGGGTCCATATTACACCGAACCCACTCATGTGTGAGCACGACCTTACACGCACATTGAATGTTAGACCAGTCGAGACAAAATTTATCCAAGCAAATCAATCTACATTTTACAGTTAGTGAATGTCGAAATGATTTGGATGAAACGATCTTTACCATTGATAACTAGTAGTTGGTGTTACAACTCGAGTGAGTGGAAGCATTGAATAGCTATTACTTCAATTAATGTAGCATATATGCTCAGTTCACCACAAACAATCCATTTATGATCCCGTTAAATGAGACAAATATATTTTAAAGAAACTATATCAAATACAAGCCTTGGCATCCTTCCACTTAGTCAACTAAGCCACTTAGCACTCAACAACTTGACCCCTCAGTCAAGAACAATGTCATCAATTCATTTGGTATATTTAAATTTTAATTTTTCCTTGTATCTCCAGCAAACAATCTTTGAAAAAAAAATTTGACTAACACACTACCCGTGGTAATTGACTAGCTAAGTCAAGGTCAAATGGGTAATTACAAAGGCATAAATTAATATTTATATTACAAATAATATATTACTAACATAGTAAAATGAAACCATAAACAACTAATAAAAATAAAATTTAAATTTAAGATAAGAAAAATGAATATTTAGTGATCTATGGATCAAAATCAAAAGATAAGAAATATAGTGTATATATATATTCAAAAAAGTTACACATAGAACCAAAAAAAACAATGTTATGTTTTTTTTTAAATAATAAAAAAAAGAAATATAAAGTGGAAATAAATAGTTCAATCAACTATACTTAGAAGGAAAGTTTACCAATATTCTATCAACAACCAATTGTTAAAAATAGTTTTCAATTCCAACTTATATTCAAAGATAAAAATACACAATGAGGAATTCTTCTTGAAAGAACATTCAACCAATTAATCGATCGATCTTATTTTGAAAGTTGTATATTTGTCGAACAACTATAATAATATATCGTGTTTAGTCATTCTAACTCCTTATAGTTGCGTGGCTAACGACTCAAACATCTAATAATAAACACACACACATAAAATAAAAAGGAACACACTAAAAAAATTTAAAGGTTTGAAAAGCAACAAAGAAGAGAAACCTTCCTATCTTGCAAAGAAAACTTCAAAGATATCAAGGAGAGAGACCTAAAGTGGTAATAAAGCTCCCCCAATATAATGCTTGTTTCACATAGAGTCAATGGGAATGATTATAACTTATGGATCTTACATGTAGGATATATATTACAATATTATGTTGCACTCTCAACCATCTCCATCGATAGCAATAGCGGTCGATAGAGACAAAAATAGCCAACATGCCTTCAAATGGGCTTTGGATAATATTGTCGCCACGAAAGATGACCTCACACTCGTCCATGTCAATACCAAGAGCTCATGTTTGTGCAAGTTTCTTCGTGTTTATTTGTGTCTAATCTCCTACATACTTCCATATTAATTCTCTTTTTGATTCAATGTAGCATTAGACGAAGCTAATTATGTTGCCAATATCACAAAGGAGATAATTAATCCCTTTAGATGTTTTTGCACACGCAAAAATGTAAGTCCTCTTTGTTCATCATATACCAACTTCCATTGTTTGTACAAAGTCGAAATGTACGTATAGTATTCAACTCGAGCATTCTTGGACAGGTACATTGCAAGGATGTCATAATTGAAGGCATTGATGTTGCTAGAGCAATACTAGAGTTTGTTTTGAATGCAAGAGTTGAGAAGCTAGTCATCGGTGCATCGCCAAGAAGTGGATTTCTTATAAGGTCGTCGTGTCGAATAACTCGACTAGTTTTCTGACATGCCAATTCTTCGATATCGAAAAAGAATCATGTGTTTCATATACTCCTCAGATCATTAAGAAGCACAGACCTGAGTACCTCAATCTACAAAGGGGTGCCTGATTTCTGCACTGTCTATGTCATAGCAAAGGGGAAAGTATCCTCGATGAGAAACGCTACTAGGCCGCCACCGCCGTCGCCGCCGGTGATCTCTCCTTTCGGGGCTCAAGTCCGACCGATTGTCCAACCTAATCCAACACAAACCCAAAATAATAAGAATGATATAAAAGGTATGTGCATGCCTGATCTGTGAGTTAATTTTTCAGACCATTGCTAGCTAGTTAGTTCTATGATCACTGAAGAAGATAATTGCATTTTTTCCAGTTCCAAGCGAGGCTGCAGTCAGTCCATGGAAGATTCAACCAAAACAGAATGATTCGATCATGTAAGAATTTCTATAGAAAGTTTTATATGCATTACTACTAAATAATATAGATCTTCAAACTCAATTAGGACACCTTTCAATGGAGGAGGAAATCAGAGCGATGCATCTTTTATAAGCAGCAGCAAGTCGAGCGTTGACCATGGCTACCCTCCGAGATTTTCGGACATGTCGGACAGCTTTGACCACTACAGTTTTGACTCACCCCACAAGTCGATGGGTGGATCTTCTTCTCTGTCTCAAGAAAGCTCATCATCTCAGGCAATGGTACGTAAGTGACTCTCATATGTGGTTGTCAATGAGATCGAAATTAAGATAAAAGAAATGTGCATGGGCCATGCAACTCGCAGGATCAAGTGGAAGAGGAGTTAAGAAGGCTGAGATTCGAACTCAAGCAGACCAGGGACATGTATAACTCAGCTTGCAAAGAGGCACTTACTGCTAAACGAAAGGTAAAAAAAAAATAGTGTATTCGTATGATCTCAACGAGTTTAATTTCTCATTGAGATCTATATTGATGGGAGAATATCGAGTTTCATGCATGGACTGTTCTTTTCTATAAAATTTGGTTTTTGGTGCAGGAAGTGGAGCTCCGGCATTGGAAGATAGACGAAGAGAGAGTGTTAGAGAGCGAAAAGGCCAAGTGTTTGGCAGGCATCAAAACGAGTGAAGTATCAGAATCTTTGTCACATAGAGATTTAAGGTATAGAAGGTACACGATAGAGGAGATAGAAGAAGCCACTGAAAACTTTGCAGACAGTAGAAAGATTGGAGAAGGCGGCTACGGCCCCGTTTACAAATGCTACTTGGATCATACGTCTGTTGCTGTTAAGGTATTGCGTCCGGATGCTGCACATGGAATGTCACAGTTTCAGCAAGAGGCCAGTAATTCATCATTTTAATTACGTTATTATTATTATTTTCTTTAATGATCTCGATCGTCTCTTATCTATCTATGATTCTTATTTTCTACTACTCGATCGTTATAGTTCAATATTCAATAGGTTTAATCATCAGTACTGTTCTTCAAAACTACCCAATTCAGCAAGTTTTATTTTTCACTTGGCTGCATGCATGGCTGAACAGGTTGACATATTGTGCTGCATTCGGCACCCAAATATGGTTCTGCTGGTGGGTGCTTGCCCGGAATACGGCTGCCTCATATACGAGTACATGGCCAATGGAAGCTTGGAGGACCGGTTGCTCCGGCGAGGGAACACGCCGGCCATCCCATGGCAGCACCGGTTCCGAATCGCCGCAGAGATAGGCACTGGACTCCTCTTTCTGCATCAAACCAAGCCGGAGCCGCTGGTTCACAGAGACCTCAAGCCCGGAAACATCCTCCTCGACAGGAGCTTCGCGAGCAAGATCAGCGACGTCGGACTCGCCCGCTTAGTCCCGCCCTCCGTGGCCAACAGCGTCACCCAGTACCGCATGACGGCCACCGCAGGAACCTTCTGCTACATCGACCCGGAATACCAGCAGACCGGCATGCTCGGCACCAAGTCCGACGTCTACTCTCTCGGCATCATTCTGCTGCAGCTGGTCACCGGGAAACCTCCCATGGGGCTGACGCACTGCGTGGAGAGTGCCATTGAGACGGGGACCTTCGCGCAAGTGCTGGATCCGTCGGTGCCCGATTGGCCGGCCGAAGAAGCTCTGAGCTTGGCCAAGTTAGCGCTCAGGTGCGCTCAACTCAGGAGGAAGGAGAGGCCGGACCTCGGAAAACTGATACTGCCGGAGCTTAATAGACTCAGAGATTTTGCAGAGGACTCCATCTTCAGGCTCACCTCCTCGTAGCCCATGCAGTTTCAGTTTCCCTGCGAGTAAGCTTATTCATTCTTCTCAGATCTAATTTCCTGAAAATTAATTAAATTATGTGGTAAATAAAACGCCTTTCATAATAAAGAGTGAAAATCATCTATGCTAATAATTTGTGAAAAACTTTTATAGGACAGAACTGATAATTATATTAGTTGAGCCTAAAACTTGAATATCGTGCTAGTAAAAAAAAATTAAATCTCATGTCTTTTGCTTTTTGTAAGACCCCTTTAATCTCATGGAAAAATTTTTCATCCTTATAAAAGGAACACTCCTACTTCCGTCACTCAAAATAAAAATTTAAGTTGTGAACTCTTTTCTTTAGTTCTTTCTATTTCTCCTTCTCCTTTTTTTTTTAAGAGTTTCAAATCTGTAAAAGTTAGTCAAATTCAAAATTTAAAGTGTTTCTATTTTAAGACTTAGATCTTTGTATTTTGGAAGATAATTGTCAATAAATCATAAATACCTAGGTGGGATAATATCCTCTTAAGAAAAAAGATTTGTTTTCACCTCAACCTCAACACTCTTATCCATAGGGATAATTAAGTTCAACTGAAAAAATGTATACTAAAATGGATATGCACTTGAAAAAGTATATCAATATCCAAAGGAATAACTTGATGACCATCGAGATTAAATCGATAATGATGTTATCAAAAATGATATATCTACTGTCAAAAGAGATATTTCAATAATCGACAAGGTATATAGAGAATATAAAGGAACAAGGGTCTATGCATGTCATAATATATATCAAACTCCACTGATTCAAAGTAGTTGATTTATTATTAAACTGATTGATTGGATTCAGCTGTTGGATCAGTCAAAACTGCCAAACTTCTAACTCTATATATATTCAACCCTACAAAATTCCAGCGGACCATTTAGCTATTCCATCATTTCTTCGTATCTCGAAGATGTTGAAGTGGTGGATCTTCGTAACCATTTTTTTTTTATTATTTTTTAAATTTTTAAATGACAACTTTTCATTTAATAATATTTTAGTAATTTTAATTATGTGATTCGATATATATTAACTCGTTTATTTTAAATTTTGCAATATGGGATTATTCAATAATTCTATTAAAGTCAAATTTTTAAATCATGCGTTTTGAATTTTCGAACGCGGGATATTATATCTTTGACTAATTAAATTTACTATTCTTATTTCACTTCTTTATTTGGTTATTTAGTCTTATTCTATTTTTTTTATTCATTCAATATTGAATTTATAAAGACTATTTGACTTGTATGATATATTCCAATAATAAAATTGCTAAAAATATATATAATTTATTTAATAATAAAATTATATATAATTAATCAAAAATATAATTTATGTGAGATATATATTATTATTATATTTTATCATATTGAAATATAATAATGTTAATATTAGAAAAAAAATATGGATATAAAAAAAACGAAAGTGGTTCATGGTTTAATGTGCTATTCATTTTAGCTTTCGACAGTTTAAAAGATAATTAGAAGAAAGTTACTAAAAAATTAAAAAAAAAATACAATTTTTAGAGGATAAAATATAAAATTTTAATACCGAAAGAATTAATGGATTAGAGGTCTTCTGGCTCAAAAAAAAATCCATTCAATTAAAATTTTAACTGAAAATATTGTCATAATGCAGTTATAGCCCTTTTGGAAGTCCTCTCAGGAATGCTTCTGATCCTTCAAATCACTAGACCATAGATTCACAAGATGATTTGATATCGATTACTTTTATTCTCCAACACTCATTTGTAGTAATTCTATCAACCGCTTGACATTCGATTTTATCCGTACAAGGAAGATTTAGGATAGTACTCCCTTGGACTTCCACCGTAGTAGTAACAGTGGTAAATCCAGACTAAAATTTGAACGGGTGCTCAATATAATGTATAAAAAAAAAATTGCCATCAACTTCCTCCAAGTTAATGGTTACCACCATGGTTTCGAGGTTGTTAGGTTTGGGATTGTTGTGCCAACTAATGGAGGATCCAAGGTTTTTTTTAATTATACTAGCTTAACACCTTGGTTCTATTTAATCAAAGTTTTATATGAACAGTGCCAAAATGATGCGGTTGAAATTGACCATTGAAGTTGGATGTGGAATCGGAGAGTGTCCAACCAACTTATGGTTTGTTTGAGAGGAGGTAAAGAAAGATTCATTAATGGAAAGGGAAGGATAGGAAAGAGAGGGGAAGAGAAGGAAGGGAAAGGGAAGGAATGGTTAAAACTTGCACTCTAAATTGGAGTGTAAGGAAGTTTTCCTTTTCATAGATAAGAAAAAGTTAAAATTTATTCTTCCTTACCTTTCCTTTCCTTCTCTCACTTCTTCCCAAATAAGATTTAAAATTCTCCTTGATGCAGCTCAGATTTCTGATTATCCTCTGAAACAAATGAGGATGGATTCTCTCCGGCCACAAAAGTAAATGATCTTTAGTCTTTTTCCCCTATCAAAGCTAACAACCATGGACTGAAATCTTTTCTGTGGTCCCATCAATAAAGAACCAAAGTTCTCCCTTCATACCGAGTTGATCTCCTTTAGCTTGGTTCTTCTCTTCTCTGGCTGAGCTGTTTTAGATTGGCACGGCACCCTTCCTCTCCGTCGAGCTATTCTCCCTCAGCTCGACTTTTCTCTTCTCTAGTTGAGCTTTTCTAGATTAGCGTGACGCTCTTCCTCTTCACCGAGCTAGTTGTTCTCCTTCAGCTCGGATCTTCTCTTCTCTAGCTGAGCTATTTTAGATTGACTCGATACCTTTCTTCTTTCTGCTTTTCTTCTTTCTTCTTATTCAAGAGAGGACATTCATCCCTCGTGTGTCCTTCTCCTTGGCAATTGTAGCATATGATCTTCCTTGGTCTCCTCCTATCATTAGATTTGTTAAATTAAAAACCTTTTAATGCTCTTCTTACCCTTCTTACCATATAAGCCTCTTTATTTCTATCCATTGAAGAGTGTGACTCGTTATCGGAGGATGAAGAGGATGAGGTCTTCTTCTTCTTTCCTTTGTTTGCTACAAGTGCTACTCCCCTTGATTGGTGGTTTGGTTTTTCCACTATTCCTTCAAGATAAGTTTTTTGAAGTTCCATAGGAGAGAAAAATTCATCTAAAGTACTAACCTCAAGATTCCTTGATACATAGAAGAAATCTATCATAGAACTCTATTTTGATATTCGAGGAAATGCTTCGATGACTTTCACATGTCCCAGTTTGATAATTTCTCCCCTATACTTGATAAGCCATTAATTATTTTTTTAATTCTAGAATGCAATGTGAATACCTTTTCTCATTTGTTCAATTTTATGTTGTTGAGTTGTGACTAGAAAAGGTCTCGTCTTGCTAGTTTTGCTTTCGACGTTCCTTCATGAAGCTCAACCAACTTCTCCCACATCTCCTTGGTGCTTGAGCATTCTCCAATCCTGTTAACTTCTTGTTGAGTAAGCACACTCAAGAGATGATACTTAGCCTTTGAATATACTAAGTGTTCCTCCTTTTGCCTTTTTGTCCATCTTAATTTTTCGATTGGCTCATTTTCTTCATCGGCATCTCGAAACTATTTTCCATAATTAACATAATATCAAAGTCGATTTTGAAAAATACCTCTATCCTTTTCTTCCACCATGAAAAGTCTCATTCAAATTTTGGTGGATGAATGTTTAAGTAGACCATCTTATGTGCTTATCTTAGCAATTAGTCTGATGATAAGCTCCTTGCTCTGATAACACTTATTGGGATCGATGCACCGGCTAAAGAGGGGGTGAATAACCTCTCTTTAAATTCTACACAAGTTGTTAGCAGAAGAAATAGTAGAAACCAAAACAAGAATGAAGAATAAGTAAGAACAATGCTAACATAACAATTTTAACGTGGTTTGGAGATCTCTCCTACGTTCACGATGATCCTTCAGGTAGATCACCCCCAACAATCCTTTTTTAAGCCTCTCCTTTTGATGAACACACCATGGTGGAGAAAACCTTTACATACAATCTCTTCCTCTTACAAATTATGGAAGAAAACTTAGGGGAAAGAGATTTGAAAGCTTAAGAATACTAGAGAAGGCTTGGGAGCTCAAAGGAGGATAATTTTGTGGAAGAACATACTTGCTCTCAAGCTCCCAAAGACCCTACTTATAGCTCTTGGTGGTTTCTTCCTGTAGTGCTTTTGTCAGTCGATTGGTTCATGCCACCAGTTAACTGTTGCCCAACTCCAATGGCTTCTGACATCACCATTTTTCCCAACAGCCACTTGGCCAGTCGACACCAGTTGACTGGTATCTACCAAGTTGATTGGCCAATTGACTATTAGAGCTTCTATACTCTGGCCACTCTTAACCAATCGACTGGTGTCAGGTAAAACCCCAAACAGAATTATTTGAGCATCCAACTCACATAACCAATGACTGGTAATCCCCACCAGTCAACTGGTGTCGAGTAAAATCTTAAACATAAGTGTTTGAGCATACAACTTGACCACAATTGACTGGACCCAAATCTTAGTCAATTTGGACACTTAATCTTATCCATTTGGTCAAGTTCACCTAAATTGAGCCACTCAATCCTGGGTTACAATCACTAAACTCTCAACCTCTCCGAAGTATTCCATCAAATCTCTCTTCCTTTGGCCTACGTCCCTCGGATGCACTTAAGCTTGAAGGGTTTCGATTCGTTTCTCCTTGATTACTTGTTCTTGGCGATCCAATATCTGCCCCCGGATTAAAAATTTAATTAATTAAACTTATCCGGACAAAGATGTGTCACCCAAGCAACCAAGTCATCATCGTGCTATTCGATTAGAGTGGTCGCTTGAACAAACTTGTTGTTCAA
>JBAMHZ010292023.1:0-13207 GCA_037177395.1 Alpinia galanga | reverse complement strand
TATATGCATATTGAATCATTTGTATCCAAACTTTTCTAAAGGAAATATTCTCAAGAGTCTTAACTTCTCTAAAATGGGGAGGCTTTGTTCAATTGAAATCTCTTTTGAACTTAATATTTATTTAATTGACTTGGTAATCCTAATAGTTGATTAAATTTGCAGTAATCCTGGAGACAAATCCAGGGTTGGAGGAGAGGTATGACTGTTAATTCTAATGTGAAAGAGAGGCATGATGCAGAGATAATTTTTGGAGACAAATCCAAGGTTGGAAGAGGTGGTATGACAGTTAAAGTAAAGGCTACTGTTTATGCTGGCAATTCGTGTATTGTATTTCCTTTTTTTCTTTCCCTTTTTTGACAATTCATATGTTGTACTTCCTAGAACAATAGCTAAGTAAACAATATGTTCAGGTTAGACTCTTTATTTTTAATCATAATTTAAATATTGCTAGTGTAGTTGAAAATTGAATCGATTAGCTCCCCTAAAGTATTTATTTTACAGAGAAGAATAACTATTCATTATTTTTTATTTTAAAAATTTATTTTATTTTTTTTTAAAATTTATTTTAGAGATTAATTTCCGAAGTCGGTCTCTAAATTAGAGACCGATTAATCGATTTTCGAAGTCGGTATCTAAATTAGAAACCGATGTAAAAGTCGGTCTCTAATTGTTAGGAACAAAAAATTTATAAATTAAAATATTCGATTTTTAAAATGGTTTCTAATTAATTTAAAAACCAAAAATTGATTTTTAAATTGGTCTCTAAATTAAATTTTTCTTACCGTGGCAATTAGCCAACCTAGGTTCCCAACTACGAAGATCAAGGAAGTCAAGTGTACAAGCACTGTGATTTGCACCTAAAATAATTAACTTTTAATTAAATTTAAAAACTTCTTAAGAAATTAATAAATTGAATCCTTTCCTGCTATGACCCGTGACCCGAGACCAATGACAGTAGGCCTCCATAAATCAAACACTGGGACTGAAAGTAAAGTCTAGGCCATGCGCTCAATTTCTAACACACCTTAAAAACCTTTTAATCCAACTTCGATGCGGAGGAATTCCAATTTATCAATGATGACACGGAACGGAGCAAATGTGCCATACAAAGCCTCCCACGAGGAGAAGACAATGAGGCAGAGGCTACTAGAAAAATTAAGTGAACGAACTGCATGCATGCGGGAGATGACAAAAATAAAAGGCACCTATACACGCCCAACTAAATTTAAAATCTAAACTCTAAGCACGCAATCAGATATTTAGTGGAATTGGAATAGCGCGCACCTGGCATGTTGGGCCTTGCCTCCGAATACTTTGATTAGAATAGATGAAGATATGCTTCTCGTGCAGTTAGATCAACGCGCGACCTGCTATGGACAAGGAGTTAGATAAGACGTACTGTGAACAGATGGGACGCACTAATCGCATACTGTCAATTGATTAAAGAAAATAAACATGTACTTGCATTGCACGAGTCGCAGTCTCTTTTAATTTCCAATAGACCTACATTTGTTAATGAGTTGATTGTTGAGGTCTCAGACTCTCACGTCATTTCACTGGCTTACTGGCCGGGCACTTAAAAATAATAATAATAATATATATATATATATATATTTATAATCGCTTCAGTTGCCCCTTAAATAAATCAGATCAGAAACTCAAATATAATAAATGTAAAAAAAAAATTAATGGATAGTTTAAACTTATAATCTCTTCAAAAATTAATTCATGCTTATTTAAAAATTACTCCTATACATTTACCAATTGAGTCAGTCCTAAAAATTTAAGAGAGCACTTTTACGTTGTTTGAAGGAGGTGAAAAGAGTGTAAATAATGAAAAAAAAAGGCAAATGCAAAAAGAAAAAAAGATAATTTTTACTTGGGAAAAGATGAGTGAAGAGGAAGGAGAGAAAAAGGAAGAATAATTTTTATCTAAACTTTTTTTATATCCCAATTTAAAGTGTAAAAATTTTATCTTTCACTTTCTTTCCTACTCTTTTTATTACTTATACTTTCTTCGCCTCATTCAAACATAGCCTTACTTATCTTCGCAACTAAAAAAAAAACAGCTAAATGGGTAAAGTTCTCAAAAGTAATAAAAGAACAAAAATCCTATAATTTAATGATAAAATATATTCAAACATGTTAAAATAGTCTTAAACATATACAAAACGAGATCAAAATACTCTTTAGTCAGACAAATCAAATAAATTTAATTAAATATGAAAAGAAGATTTTATTAGATATTATTGCCATCGGGTTCATAGCACCTAGGCTGAAGTACATGTAGCGAAGACCCACTCAATTAATGCGATACAGTAACAACTTAGGCATAATTGATCCCTGCGGAACAGATACGCTACGTGCCCATATAGTAGGAGAGCTAACAGCTATCTATGATTAAGATCGATTTCTTGGCATGCGCTGTCATATGACACGCGTCCCTCTTTCTCATTTATTTCTTCTATCATAAGATATCGATGCACGGGTGCCCATTTCTTCGTGCCATTGTCACTGCTCCACATGAACGATAATTGATATCCGAGCCGAGGCGTTACGTATTTCTTTAATTAAGAAAGATTCCGACCTTAACCTCTGAGTTAAGCAAATTTTAAAATCGAGTTGAGCACTTAACTTCGTGATTTGTGATTAATTTTGTTTAGAAGGTGGTGTTTTGTTCCCTATCCGCGAGTCTTCTGGTGTTTTCCACTACTACTTTATTCCCACCGAAGCCACCCAGATCTCCACCCGGCGTTTATAAATTCCACCACTCTCGCTCGTTCGTTAATCCATCACCGCCGGCAAAGAAACAAGCAAAAGGATCCAAATAGAAGGCGACAGAGGGTAGTAAGCTTACCGGGACAACATCTGATCTGACGAACGCCATGGTCGCTGGATTCCGCCGCTCCATCTCCTTGTCAGGGCTGAGCCCTCGAGCCAGCCCCTCCCGCTGCCGCCGCCGCGATGCCCACCACACTCGCTCCGCCAGCTTCCCCTGCCGCTCCAACCCCTCTCTTTCCCTCCTCCACGACGAGATTTGCTCCCTCCGCGCCTCCGCCGAAATCGGTTGCTCTTCCGCCTCTGCGGCCGCCAACCCCGCATCGGCTTTCCAGCGGATCGACCGGCTGCTGGCCTCGCTCGACAATCTCATCCGGCTTTCGCAGACCCAGGGTTCCCTCCGCCGCCGCCCTGCATTGACCGACCGCCTCCTCGACGCCTTCCTCCGCCTCGCGGACGCGCAGGGCTCCTACCGCTCCGCCGCGCTCGCGCTCACGCAACAAGCCGCGGAGGCACGCGCCGCCTCTCGGCGGAAGGACCCCGCGCGGCTCGCCTCCACGGTTCGGTCGCTGCGACGTGCGGAAAAGGAGATCGCGGTGCTCGCGTCGGCCGTCAAGTATCTGGACAGATGTCCTCAGTTACCACCGGGGCAATGGGAAGACGCGGAGGAGGCCGAGGTGGCCGGGATCTTGGCGGAGGCGGTGGCAGCGGCGGCCGCCGCGATGGCAGCGGTTTTCTCGAGGGCTTCCCATGCAGCGGCGGCAGCGGCAGCGTTGATGGCGAAGGAGGAGCCACGGAGGGCGATTTGGGGGTTGAGGAAGAAAACAGAGGAGAGAGAGGAGGCGGCGGTGGCGATGGTGAAGTTGGAAGAGAGCTTGGAAGCAATGGAGGAGGGAAGCGGGAGGTTGTACAGGAGCCTGATCAACATTAGGGTCTTACTCCTCAACATCATCACCCCTTCCTTGTAGATTGCGACACATGTCACAAGAAGCCTTGTTTTTTTAATAATATCAAATACAATGTTTGATTTGGATTCAAGCGGTACCTATTCAGACCAAACTCTTCTAAAACTACTTATTGCATTTAAACTCACACACCCATAAAAAAAAATAAAACAAAAAATCATTATATCTATTTTTTTATAAAAATAATAATAAATATCAGATGCATTATAAAATCACCACCCATCAAATCTATTAGAGAAATGAAAGAGGGTGAGGGTCGTTAACGTGACGATTCCAATTTTTTATTAGAGAGAAAAGGTGGGTAGAGAAGTAAATGGGTGACCCCCCTTGACCTTTGGTTCGTCTGTGCCGCTTGCCGTAGGTTTCTCGCAACCCAGACAAGCGTGGAAAGATCGGCACCGGCGCTGGGGAAGAGTTCCTTGGCTTTTAAGACATCCATCCATTTGCATATTGTTTCCTGATCGAGGAATAACCATAGTTAGAGATTTGTTATAAATCCAAGGGCCGACTCCACGGTGATGGGAAGACTTGGCAAATTAAGGTATAAGAACATTCCTTTCATCATGGATATTGATCTGTTTTAATCGGATAGAATCTGTCTTTTTTTTGCTTTCCAGTTTTTAATTTGTCTCTTCGCCGTTTGTTGTCTCCTTTTTGGTTGCAGCACCGCTCTTACGAGTTGCTGTTCCTGCTCAAGGGAGCCTCACAAGATGACGACTGTTGGCGTGAGCTTAGAAGCGAAAGAGAGACATGTAAAGTTCCAGTTTCTATCTTACTGTTCTTTAGATGATTCTCGAACGTATGTGCCTAATTTTTTTAGAGGGACTACAAATTTACAGATTGTGATAGACAATGGCATTCTCCAATTGACCTTGACAAATCCTGGAGGGCTTATCACTGGAATTAGATATAACGGCATTGATAATCTGTTGGAAGTTCACAACAAAGAAGGGAACCGTGGGTATTTTTTCATACCTCCAACTATACTAGGCTAGAGAATTTGTGATGGATATGAACCCTGTTCTTTTTTCCCCCACAAATTATACTTAATGTTTTGATGAATCCTTTTTATCCCATCAAATAATATTTGATTTCTAGTTTGCAGGATTTATCAAATCATCAAAGTACAGTTCCTTGTGAAGGACTAAAATCATAGTTTAGAAACTTTATCCCTTTCTTGCTCATATGATATCTTGATAGAAAGGAAGTACCCATCCTAAGTGATGATTTGATGAAATCAAAACTAAAATCTAGGACCTTGGCAATAATTTTCAAAACCTTTACCAACTATGCTAATTGGTGATAGCCCTTGCTTCTTATGTTTTGTTAGGTACTATATTTTTTTTATTTTTTGCAATGGGACAATATCAGATTTTTTATATAATCGTTTGTTTTCTTTTCAGAACATTTTAGAAATATTGTAGTCATCACTAATTACTCCTTTTCCAAAAAAAAAAAAAAAAGATTCCTCAACTCCTACAATGATCAGTTCAGCAATTCAATTATACAAGTTAGGACTGTTTACCTTGCTTTCTATACTTGCTTTTACCTCCTCGTTAAGCAAAGGTTGAACTTTCTAATCAGAGATGCTTAAACATATTAGGAAAACAGCGAGTGTTGATACAAATATATACAAGAGCATGTGTTATGTCAAATATCCTTCTTTTTTTTTGGCAGCTACTGGGATTTAGTATGGAATGAACCTCAGGGTTCTGGTATATTTGACGTGTGAGTAATTTCTTCATGGTGGTACTTTTCTTTTTCACTATCTTATCAAGTACTGAGCCTAAATAGGTTAACGCTAAATGGCTAAAAGGATTGAGGGGACACATTTTGAACTCATATATCAAGACGAGACTCAGATAGAAGTGTCCTTCACAAGGAAGTGGGAACCATCACTCCAAGGCAAGCATGTCCCTTTAAACATAGACAAAAGGTGCATGAAACTATAGTCACTCAAAGAAATTCTCTATTCCATATTAAAATGGTTGTTGCATAAGTAAAACTTGAAGGCATGTAGGTTTGTTGTGCTCTGTGGTTGCTCAGGATTTTACACCTACGGCATCTATGAGCACCTAGAAGGATGGCCAGACTTCAATATGGCAGAGACCAGGGTAGCTTTCAAGCTTAGGAAAGACAAGTAAATTGTCTTAACCCTATTTTATGTTTCATAAATGTTTTCTTTCATTTACAACATGAACCATGTCAATTCAGTATCTTTTCTACAGATTTTTATTGTGTCATTAAGCTTTTTTTCCCCCTGCATGTAAAACTTTAGTGTTTTTTTTTTTTTTTTGTGGGGGTGGGGTTGTTCATGTTTCACTACATGGCAATAGCAGATGATAGACAAAGATTCCTGCCAATGCCAGAGGATTGCATGCCTAATAGGTCACCAAAGTTAGCATATCCCGAGGCTGTTGTCTTAACTAACCCAATTAATAATGAACTGAGAGCAGAGGTAAGGAAAAGCTGTGGGCAGACACTGATAATTTATATACTGTTATGGTTAATCTTGGCATACTATGTTGAATGGCTTAAGGTTGATGACAAGTACCAATATTCCTGTGAAGACAAAGACATAAAAGTCCATGGATGGATATGTTTCAAACCTCCTATCGGATTTTGGCAAATCACGCCCAGTAATGAGTTCAGAACAGGAGGCCCAGTCAAACAAGAATTAACTTCTCATGCTGGTCCAACATCACTTGCTGTGAGTATTAATTACATTATTACTAGTTTTTGAATATATTGTTAATTCCTCGATTTTGTCTGATTGCTTTCACGAAAGCTCTTACAGAAAAAAAAAGAGAACATTGTTATTCATGGAGCAATGTAGGAAAAGATCAATATCAGAATTACTTCTAATAGTGTTTTCATGATAGATAATCAACCAATATGTTATGTGAAGTAGCAGGTTGGTTATGGTATTTTAAGAATTTTATAGTATTACTTTATTATGAGAAATATATAGCAATATTTGCCTATAAACCTAGCAATTGTTGAAAAAAATGGAAAAAAATTCTGTTCATTTAGTTATGTCTATTATTTTGATAATATTTCATACTAGCTAAAAGCAGTGATATTCAGCTACCTATTTCATAATGCTAAACTTCTGTGAATTATTTTTGTTTGCTTTATGTTTCTAGGCATAATTTTATGCTACTTCTGATTAATTGTTGAACCAATAGGAGTCAGTTCATGTTTTTTGGGATGCATTACTGCATATGTCCAAGCCACTTTTGGTTGCCTATTTATAATGACTCAACCATGATCAGTAAGACCACCTTTTCCTGATTTCCATTTTTTAAAATGCTTTTCACAGATGTTTATGAGTGCTCATTATGCTGGGTTGGATCTTGTGCCCAAGTTTAGGAATGGTGAATATTGGAAGAAGGTTTTTGGTCCAGTCTTCATCTATCTTAATTCTTCTATGGATGATACAGATCCCCGAAGTCTTTGGGAGGATGCAAAACTTCAGGTTCCCTTTTTTTACATCAAAATAGATACTATAACTTAACACAATCAGTTTATAAAACCAGGTTGTCTAAGATGATATGTTGTAATTAAAATACATTCTTTTACCACTAATTGTTCATCTTCAATAAAAAATGTTATTATTTTTTGTAAGTTTGATATTGATATTGCAATGCAGTGACAATTAGATTTAACAGTGGCAGAGCTAATAAAGTTGAATCTAATCATGAAAACAACACTTCAAGTAGTATAATAGCAGTTTTTTTATGTTCTTTTCTCTGTATTTCTTCATCAAGCAGGCACAGACGGAAGAGGAAAGTTGGCCATACGAATTTCCAGTTTCCGAGGACTTCCAAAAAAGTGAGCAAAGAGGGTCTGTTATTGGGAGATTGCTCGTACGAGATAAGTATGGTTCTCTTATCTAGAGCATGTAAGCCTTGAATTAGTTAACTAAATATAAATGATCCTATCTATATTTATGTTTGTTTTTATCTTATATATATACACACACCTTATAAATGGTGATTAATCGTAGTTGGTCCACCCTGTAATCAACCCCCAATACTTACAAACATAGCTTGATGATGATAACAACAACTTGCTAACTGAAACTTTGAAAAAGAACTTCTAACATTATATCTATCATCTTTTGTCAGGTACATAAATGATGACTATTTATATGCGAATGCTGCTTTTGTTGGTTTGGCTTTACCAGGTGAACCTGGGTCTTGGCAAAGAGAGTGCAAGGTTAACATAAATATGAAATTCAATCTCTTATTATATTTCATAAGTTACAGTTCATATGCTAAGGAAATTTAATATATTAGGGATACCAATTTTGGACTATGGCAGATGATGAGGGGAATTTTTCCATAAATAATGTGAGAACTGGAGATTATAATCTTTATGCATGGGTTCCTGGTTTTATTGGAGACTACAAATTAGAAATAACACTAACTATTACTTCAGGTAGACGTTTCTATTGTTCATATCTGGTCGTATACAGTGAAACACATATTTAGGATACAGGATATATGCCTGCCTGATAGATTTAATAATTTTGGAAATTATTGAGCAGGAAACCAAATTGATCTGGGTGATCTAATTTATGAACCACCAAGAGATGGTCCTACTCTCTGGGAAATAGGCATTCCTGACCGTTCTGCTGCTGAGTTCTTCATCCCGGATCCTAACCCCAACTTCGTCAACAGACTTTATGTTAATCACCGTGATAGGTTATCCAAATCTATATTCCCTCTCCTTGTAGAAATTAATGTTTAATATTATCCATGTGTAACTCATCCCCTATAGTGCAAAAAATATATGTGTGTTTGCAGATTTAGGCAATATGGCTTATGGGAAAGATATGCTGAATTATATCCTGACAGTGATTTGATTTTCACTATTGGCGTTAGTGACCATACAAAAGATTGGTTTTTTGCTCATGTTACCAGGTTTAACTTATCTACTTCTTTCCTTGAATTTTTTTGTACCAAATTAGAAAATTGTCTACTTAATTCCCTGGCGATATTACTTCATGAGTTTTCCTCTTGGTTGTCTCCTTTATCTTTAGTGTCTTTATAAATTTATGTCAGAACCCTCTCATTATAGTATTTGTCATATGCTTGCGTGGATTACAGTTTTTCTTTTCTTGTATATTTATAATATTCTTGACTTGCAGAAAGACCGAAGATAACTCTTATCAACCAACCACATGGCAAATAAGGTTTCATCTCGACACTATCGATAAAATTGGAATGTACAAGCTTCGAGTGGCACTTGCTTCTGCCACGCTTTCTGAACTACAGGTAACTCACAGGCCTCATATATCACTTCCTTTCCCTTGCACTGCTATTTAGTTTTATTAAATTGATTGCATTTCCCATTTGGTGAAGATACGTTTCAACAACCCGACCTTGAATCGCCCTCACTTCACAACAACACTCATCGGCCGAGACAACTCGATTGCAAGACACGGAGTCCATGGCCTGTATTGGTTGTTCCATGTGGACGTGCATAGTTCATGGCTTGTTACTGGTGATAACACAATTTATTTAACTCAGACAAGGTGTCAGAGTCCTTTTCAAGGGATCATGTATGATTATATCAGGATGGAAGGCCCTCCATGCCAACAAAATAGGGCTGCTACTCATTAGCTAATCAGATTGTAGAATTCAGACAATCTAAGTTGCGTTTGCTTTCTATGCTAGAAGACAATCTCAATGTTTAGAGTGAGAAGTGAAACTGTACCTTTTAGGTCAATGATTTGGCAAGAAACAAGGCAAGCGCGAGCAAGAAAAATGCAAGCGCGTTTGTGTTATCGGATTTGGCTTGTTCCTGTCAAGTGTAGCAAAGCGGCAACATGAGTTAAGAATCTGATGATGTCATAGGAGTGAGACCACACTATGATTGAGATTCAGAGCCATGAAAAAGGGACCAGAAGGCAGAGGTAAAAATGCTTCCTAATTATTGCTTAGTTTGATGCTCAATTCTTTGCCATGTTCTGAAAGTTGGCATCGGATCTACTCATGCGTCTGAAATCGGGCAAGTGTCATAGTTAACATAAGCAAAGAAATGTGTCATCAATATAAAGTTATATCAAAATAATATAAAATTAATTATATATTTGAAAATAATTTTGAAGTATTGGATAGTTTAAATTTTTTAAAGAAATGGATTTTGTCCTAAGAAAACTTATGAAAGCTTTTAACATTTGCTTCCATGAACGTATCGATTAGTGTTTTGTGTTCATGATATACCATGGGATAAAAACAAGATGAAACATCACGCTTATTTGTTTTCTTTGACTACACTTTACTTTCTACTTTCTCCCTCTCATAGTAAACACAACTTTAATGCATTTCCCTAGTTTTCAAAATTTCTGTTTGTTTCCTACTTCAATCTTTATCCTGCGCAGCTTTAAAAACATTTTTTATTTTGTTCCTGAGCTTTACCTTTTCTCAGAAATATTATTGGGATTTAAATGTGCGATATTCTCGAGAATTGTGATTTTTTGAAAATGTATTTTTCATCATTGCCTCTCATTTGTTTGTTCAATAACGATTCGTCCGAATTTAAGTGGGCCCTCCTCCCCATTGCTTCTGTAAGGATCTCTAATTTAGTCCGTTTCTAGTGGGACCTCCAAAACAACCCAACCCAGTTTTAAAAAGCGATCATACCAGTGGGTCTTATTACACGCGTTTCAGAAGCGCGCATTTGCCAAGCACGTGCTCATTTATGACCCTGCGTATCACCTCCGTACCTGTCTCTCTCTAACCGTCCGATTCTCATCCGACGGTCAAAAGATCTCCTCGCAACTACCGCTGCGGCTAAGAACGAACGCCATAATCATATCCGCAAAAATATCTAAACCAAGATGAAAAGAATAACGCGACAAAAAGACGTACTAAAGGACCCAGGAATAGAGAGCAAGAGCAACATGGGGCCCATCGGATGCAGCTAGGAAATGGAAGACTATAGATGGCAAAAACACATTGCAGAAATCCAATGAGCAAAGATCACAGGGATCGGTGACGTGTACGAGTACAATACCAAACGCTCCCAAACCCTTCGCTTCGACCTCCTCTCTGTGGCTCCATCGCGGGCCGTCGGATTTCGAGCCTTCGACGCTTACCCCCGCACCCACTCGTCGCTCCCTTCTTATCCCCTTCTTCCTCTCCACCCTTCTCACTCATTCCTCTCATCGATTGACGACGTTTCGAGTCTCTGATCTTAAGGTAGAGTTTTCTCTTTTTCTGTAATTTTTGTGGGATTTTTTTTTTGCCGGTTTCTGGCGGATCTGATCGGATTTGTGCTGTAGGTCTCGCCATGACAAGGGGAAAATCGAAGGCTGAGGCCCCCAAGAAGGCCGACACCAGGTGAGTAACTGTGACCCTTTTGCGAGTGATTTTTTGGAAAAAAAAATTGCTGCGGGAAGTAGTTTTTTTTTTTTTAAGATCTGACGCTCTTTTCTTAAAGGCTTGCGGTAAAGAAGGGATCGGAACGGGCAGCTAAGAAACCCCGAAAGTCGAAGGCCGACAAGGATCCCAACAAGCCTAAGAGGCCTCCCAGTGCCTTTTTCGTGTTCATGTGAGAGCTTTTCTTCTCTGCTGTTGATTGGCTTTGAAGTTTTCGTTTATTTTGTTTGATTTATTTAGCTTATTCAACTTGGATGATGTGCAGGGAAGAATTCAGGAAGACGTACAAGGAAAAGCACCCTAATAACAAGTCGGTCGCAGCAGTAAGATTCCTTGTTTTGGGGTGTTCGTTCTGTTCTTAAGCTTCGTATTTTTTGGACCCTTTTAAAGCTCTATTTCCCTCTATTGACTCGATCGGAATAGGTTGGCAAAGCAGGAGGTGACAAGTGGAAATCATTGTCGGATGATGTTAGTATTCTGCTTCAACTAGTCTTTCTTTAATTAAGATTCATAATTCTTTTGAAAGCTTTCCTCTGAACTAAAATTATCTTCTTTTTTTTATTCCAGGAGAAGGCTCCCTACGTTGCCAAGGCGGCCAAGCTGAAATCAGATTACACAAAGACTATGGCAGCCTACAATAAGGGTCAAGTAAGTAGTGCTCTCACGTTGGAATCTTTCGTTTCTTACTTCAATAATTACGGCGCTTGACTACTTTAAACTTCGTTCTTACCCGGTGAACAGTCTGGTGGAGGAAGTCGTCCAGCCGCCGCCGCCGCTGCAGATGATGACGAAGAGTCCGACAAGTCCAAGTCCGAGGTGAACGATGACGAAGACGATGAAGAGGATGAGGTTTGTGAAACTGTGATGACTACAAAAATTAAGCATCGCGTTTACTTCTTTTCCCTCTAATAGTTTGTTGAACAGGATGAAGAGGACGACGACTGAGGAGATTGGAAGCAAAAGCCCAATGTGTGCCGTGTTCTCGCTTCATTTTTCTTCTTTGTTATTGTTACTATTTGAAGTTGGAAGATTCCTATAACCTATCATCAGCTCCTGTAATGGTAAAAGAAGCCATGCCACTTGAATCTGTTCGTGTACTTATTTTCGCCAAAATTAGTCTAATTTAGTGCCCACTTGCGCATCTGTTTTTCATTCGACGTTGATCTTGAGAATGGTTAAGCAGGTGTAGTTGTTCTACCGACTCTTTTTATCGTTCGCTAGGTGCTAATTTGACTTTTGCGAATTGTGAGCCAACTAATTTTTGCAGATGAACGATGTATACAGCAGTTTGGTTTCTAAGTCTTGTACCTTTTTAATTCCAAAAAATTTCTTCTGCCCTTCAATTCATACGTGGCCTTGAATTGCTATGCAGAATTATGATGTTTCAAAATTGTCAATGAAAGCTGAAGAATTCTTCTCTAAAGTGTTTTGAAATTTGCATTTCTGGTTCAATAACCCCTACAAGACAAGGCTGGATGGGATGGGCATGAGAAAGAAAAAGAAACCACGTGTTTGTGGAAAGATTGTTGAACAAAACTTTCTTAGGTGGCCGAGGGAACAGATTAAGACTCGTGATATGCGATCGTTGTACACGTCACCATTAACCTCGTCCTGTTCACCTCTTCCTGGTAAGATATTTTTTTTCCCTCCAAATCTATCTTTCTAATTTTCTACCTGTCCTATTAAGCAAGCCTAACTCCGAAACCAAAAGGATTAATAGAGACCGCCAGAACATTGAGATAGTTTAAATTAATACTGAATTATGCATTACCGAATGATTTGATTTTGCGCAGGTAACAATCAGTAAAAATATATGCCCCCCGGATGATGATTCCCGTAACAAAAGACCACTGCTGATTTAATCCAATTGGGCAGTGTTTTTATTTCCCTAAAGTATGGTCAAAAAAAAATTCTCAAGATATTTGCTAATGACCTAATTTCAAGTCTCTCGTGGTTTTGCCGATTTGGAGGCTAACCAACCGTGCACTGCCACATTCCTTATTCCTCCCTTCTTCTAGAACACAATTCCGGTTGGAATATATCCTCCTCCAGTTAGTACTAACAAAATATCAT
>JBAMHZ010291915.1:0-13208 GCA_037177395.1 Alpinia galanga | reverse complement strand
ATGTCATGATCTATTCAGTGTATATGCCCTTGTTACATGTGAATAAAGTCTTAGTAAGCAGGTTGGCAGGTTGATATTGGTCCTCTCACATGGACAAACACCTCTATTTGTTAAGTATAAATAAAGGTAAGACCATTGCTTATTGGACAACTAATAAAGTTGTGAATGGAGATATACCTGTAAGTTGTGATAGCCTTGATAGTTGTATCAAGATAAGATCATTTAATAATAATGATCGGAATAAATGTACTCACCATTTACTAAACCTGTTAAAGTTAGATTGGAATTCATGAGTTGAATTTAAGATTATGTATTAAGAATATTTAAATTTGAGAAAAATATGCACTCTTTATTAGTAAAAAAAATAACATCGTAGTTTGTGATATATATACATGTGCTATGGCGACTATAAGGATAGTAAGAGAATGAATACCTACTTCTCTATTATGTGAGTCTTTGAGATTATATGTTGATCTCATTTTGAATATTAGTTGTCTATTTGAAGTTTTAATCATAACATATTACTTTAGTATATATATTATTAACTATAGATGATTTAGTCGATGGAACAATACTAGAAAATCGACTGATTAAAATGACTAAATGTTAGTTAAAAAGAAAATTAAAATAAAATGTAATTTTTTAGCATTTAATTATTGATTGACCAATTATATTTTTTATGTACATAAAATGTGATTGTGAATAATATGAGATATTGAGTATGCTCTTGACATAATAGTCATTATAAGAGATTTGAAATGTTCATGTTAATGTAAATGATTTAATCTCGGTAAATAAAAGATATTGATGACTCTGGGAGAGTGGTTGTGTAAAATATAAAATTTTTTTAAACATTAATTACTTAATATAATTGCTATCGCATGAACTATTTTTTTTCTTAAAATATTAATTTTTGTGACAATTGGTCTTTATTACTATTAGCCTTTGTTCTTAATGGCCTTTGTGTTTATTTATTTTTATGGTTTAACACGGACGAGTTAGAGATATTAACATTATTGCACGAAGCATGTAGTTCATATACTGTTCTTAATACAGTGACAACATTTTATAAAGGCGTCCAAGTAAAGTTCTTTTGTTTTTTAGATGAGGATTAAAGTGTTGTTGAGAACAAAATAATTTCTTAAAGACTCTCCGAAAGAAGAACATTCAGTGTTCCAAGATGAATTTAGTTTGTGAATCTGTGAAGAATTGTTCGCTCAAAATTGTCCTACCGGTGAAAAACATGAACATAAAAAGTAAGATAGGCAAAAAAAATCTATAAGTATTTATAATTTTTAATTAATTCATGCATTTTTATCCACAAACCTCAACTCGATAAGTCAACCAACCATACCATGATCTCTCACTTATCCATTGTACCACTCCACGCACAAAAACCCTATTGTGCAACTCGGGCTCCACTCACATCGCGGCACTCAGGCCGGCTTATGCTTGCACGGTTTAGCCTTGGGTTCCAAGGGGCAGACTTAGGCTTCTCGCAAGATTTATTAAGCCAATACGGAAAAAATAAATCATAAGAAGTATTTTGTGTCCAACCAAAGGTTAAAACAACAGAAGGACATACACCCTGAAAAGATTTACAGTTTTTAAGGATTGATCTTTGCTCTCTTGTGCAAATCTACTATCACGGTAGCTACAAGGCCATCTCTCGTGGGAACTCGATAATTTAACCACTGTATTATATTCATGCTGCATGCTTAATTATCAATTATGTTGTAATTTATGATTCTTCAACTTGATTTGGACACAAATATTTTATGTAAAATAATAGTACAAAGGAAGTCTTTTATAGCTAATGAAATTCAAGTTGACTAGAACACAAAATTATCACGGTCAACTATCGATTTCACTCTAACATGAACATGACTTATTTTATAAACACGTGGAAATTTATGACCAAGACTCAACGAGATTTTAAATGGATTTATTTATCTATTTCTAGTTCGACTCATTTGACTCAAACATAAATCCATAGAATTCTATAGAACAAAATTCAAATTATAAATTTTTAGTAAGTGACATAAAATAAGTAACTAGTGGGTTGTAAACCTGCAAGTTACTCCTTACTTCTTATTCCATAATTTATTTATTTATTTTCCATTATTTTCATATTTAAATAATATTTGGTGTTGCATTAATTAAATAACTAAAATAATAATTATGTAGGCAGGTTTAATATGAAGGCAAGTCCCAAAATGGATTTATTTAAAGAAGTTTGCATTAATTTAACTATTGTTACAAAATAATTAATTTTTTATCATGGAATATTTTTAATCTATATTTATTAATTATTATGAAATGTTTGGTATTTACACTGGAAAACTGTTTTTTTTTAATAAAAAATAAATAAATGATAATATAAATTAATATTTCTCCACAAATAGCAAGTTGGAAAAGATATCATTTAAATTCATTCATTTTCCAGGTGCATTTTTAATTTCCAAAAATATTAAATAAGTAGAATTATTCGAATTAATAATTCCCCATTTTTACTTTCTACTTTTATAATACCACATATGTATTATAATCTCTTGCTGTAAAAGTCGTAGTTAAAATGGCAACTTACCAAAGCCAATCCGCTGCCATTTTTGGTAACGATGAATTCTTAGAATGAAATGAGCTTGCAGAAATTTTTTTCTTCCGGATCGCGTCCAATTCCGACCCAACCTTGCCTTCTCCATCACCGAATCCGACGGCTAGTATTTTTAAATTATTGTGAATAAGTGCAATATGTGCTGCAGCGTATCCGGAGATAAGCGGACTGCCTCGTTTTGTTTTAAATTAATCCCCCCGGTTCCAAGCCTTCCTGATTCGGCTGAACGGGATGATTTGTCCGTCAGATCTCCATCCGACGGTATGGACGTCTCCGGTTCGATCGAGCCGGTTGAGGCCTTAAGGGGCAGAAACGTAATTTCGTGCTCCACTGTTCGCTTATAGTAAAAGTTCTCCTACAGCCCTCTACATTTCTTGTTCCTCGATATTTGCCCCGTCACCATCACTGCGACGACGCAGTCGTCTTCAAAGTTTCGATCGGTTTCCTTTCGGATGTAAGAGAATGATCTTGCATCCCTAATTTTTATCCTTTTTCGTGATTCGTTTTTTGCAAAAGGAGGTTTTTTTTAATGCTGTTTGACTGCGGGATGAAATCGTCAAACTGACGACAGTGCGAATTAAGAGGAGTCAGCACATGGAATTTTGCCTTTGGTTTTAGTCCGTCGACGGCGAAGAGAAGTGGAAGCGTGTGTTTGTTTTTTGATTTGCTAATTCGATGTTGCTGTTGTTTGATTAGATTATTTGTTCATTCAATTTCTTTTCCTCTGCTGCCATTTCTGCATGATTAGATTTGAGAGTTCTTTTGTCCCTTTGTTTACGTCAAAGATTGAACCTTTGGGGTCGAAAAGTTTATTATTTTGTCGTTTTAATCTGGTATTTATCTCTCTTTTTTTTTTTACTCCTTAAAGTTTAATGGCTGATGGAAATATCGCTTCATGAATGGAATTGATTGAATGATTATTTGGTCAGAGAAAAATTAGCGAGATCATCATGAGAGGCCAGGAATTCGGAGAGGAAGCGCCGACAACGAAGAAATTTGGAAACGTATCCGACAACGACAGATCCGAAGTCTACAGACATGCAGGGGCAGCCGCGGCGGTGACTGCTGGAGAAATGACTCCGCCAACGATGCGTAGATTTGTGAGTCCTGGATTTGTTGCTAATGGCGGCCTCGCTCTCGGACTGGTAATAAATTAATTTACCTTGATCCATTTGAACGACATTAATGGTTTTGGAGTTCATCTACGATGGCACTTTTGTTGTCTTTTTATGGAGTAGCAGTCGAACGTGGACGTCCAGAATAATGGGATGGTGGCCGGCGTCGCCTCCGGCAGTGCGGGCAGCAGGGAAAATGCAGAATATTCCAGCAACCGGAACAGGGAAGATGACGACGATAGCAGGTCGGGGAGCGAAAACATGGACGCCATCTCCGGCGACGATGCCGATCAGGGGAGTAATAGTAGTAATCGTCGCCGTAGGAAGCGATATCACCGCCACACCCCGCAACAGATTCAAGAACTCGAAGCGTAAGCTCGACCGGTCGAGGTTCTATTTGAGTTTATTTTCGATCGGAACTTAATTATTTGATTTTCTTACTTAATGTAGGATGTTTAAGGATTGCCCTCACCCGGACGATAAGCAACGGCAGGAGCTCAGCCGGCGGCTCCGCCTGGAGCCCCGGCAGATCAAGTTCTGGTTCCAGAACAGGAGAACGCAAATGAAGGTGTAATCCTATAATTGCACCTTGATTTGGTGTTAAAATTTGGATTTTGACGTGATATTTAGGTTAAAAATTGAATTTTGATTTGGTAATTTTGCAGACGCAAATCGAGAGGCACGAGAATTCGATACTGCGGCAGGAAAACGACAAGCTGCGAGCTGAGAACGTGCATTATCGGGACATGATGGTCAACCCCCGGTGCCCCGATTGCGGTATGCCGGCGACTCTCGGCGACATCTCGCCGGAGGAACAGCAGCTCCGGATCGAGAACGCCCGCCTCAAGGAAGAGCTCGACCGCGTCTGCACCCTCGCCGGCAGGTTCATCGGCAAGTCGTTCTCTTCCCTCTCCATCCCTGCAGCACCGCCCATGAGCAGCATCTTCGAGCTCGGTGCCTCCGTCGTGGCCGGCAACTACGCTGCCAGCGGGCTTGCCTTGGTTCCACCTTCCGTCGGCGCCATTCATCCGGACTACAACGAGATGGTGAACCCGATAATGCCGCCGCCGCCCGGGATGCAGGTGAGCGATCGGGCCTTGTTTGTGGAGCTGGCTCTGGCGGCCATGGAGGAGCTCGTGGCCATCGCGCAGCTGGAGGAGCCGCTCTGGGTTCGCAGCTTCGACGGCGCGGCGGAGACGCTCAACTATGAACAATACTGCAAGTACCGCCGCATCACCGGGCTGTCGCCGGTGGGATACACGCCGGAGGTGACCAGGGAGTCCGGGATGGTGCTCATAAGCGCCATCGCTCTCGTCGACACCTTGATGGATGCCGTAAGTAGGCATCTTTTTCATTCAAAAATCAAATTTTTTATATTTCCTATTACACAAACAAAACAAAACAAAACAAATCCTTATTATTATTTATTAAATGCAGAATAAATGGACTGAAATGTTCCCCTTTATCGTCGCCTCGGCGACCGTCGACGAGGTAATAACCCCCGGCGTCGCTGGAACAAGAGACGGAGCGTTGCAAATCGTGAGCAAATAATTTACCCACAAATCGCATTTAATCTCAATAAATTCATCGATTAACGAAGATAATTTGTGATGTCTTGATTAATTAAAGATGCACGCGGAGCTGCAAGTGCTCTCGCCGTTGGTGGATGTCCGCGAGCTCCGCTTTCTCCGGTTCTGCAAGCAGCACGGGGAGGGCACTTGGACCGTCGTCGACGTCTCCGTCGACGGCATCAGGAACGCCTGCGGGTTAATCCCGGCGAGCTGCCGACGTCTGCCTTCCGGTTGCCTGGTGCAAGATATGGCTAATGGCTACTCTAAGGTTCTGAACTTTTCTTGGTCTAAATCAATCTCCGGCGGTTTACGGATCAATTTACGGATGATGTAGGTGACGTGGGTAGAACATACCGAGTACGACGAAGAGCAAGTGAGTCAAATGTACAAGCAGCATGTACGCTCCGGCATGGCCTTCGGCGCAGGCCGGTGGATCGCCGCCCTGCGGCGCAGCTGCGAGGTCGTAGACATTCTCACGTCCTCCATTGCTCGCAGCGACCTCGACACAGGCATGATGCTGGCGCAACTTAGCATGCTGAAGCTAGCGCAGAGGATGACGCGGGCGTTCGCCGCCGGCGTGTGCTCGTCGGCGGTCGGGGATTGGCGCAAGGTGGAGCAGGATAATCACATCGCCGGCGGCGCGTTGGCGGCGCCATCGAGCGTGATGACGAGGAAGAGCTTTCCGGAGGCTGGAGAGCCGCCGGGGATCGTGCTCTGCGCTTCGACGGCGGTGTGGATGCCGGTGGCGCCTAGCCGGCTGTTCGATTTCCTCCGTGACGAGAGCTGCCGGAGCCAGTGGGACGTGCTCAGAGACGACGGCCCACTGTATACGATGACTCACCTCGCCATGGGACACGACGCAGCCAACGCCGTCGTCCTCCTCCGCTCCGCCGTAACTAATCGATCGATCCTTACTTAATTTATCATCTTCGATAATTAATCGAATTAGCATCAATTATTTTGCAGACGGCACAACAACTGATCATTCAAGAGACGAGCATCGATGCCTCCGGCGATGCGACGGTGGTCTACGCGCCGGTGGACGTGGGGTCAATGCACCAAGTGATGAACAACGGCGGAGACCCGGAGCATGTGGGGCTCCTCCCGTGTGGCTTCGCCATCCTTCCGGACGCGATGGCCGGAACCGGCGGGCTGAACTCCGGCTCGCTGCTCACCGTGGGATTCCAAGTCAGCCACCGGACGGCCAGTGTGACGCCGGAGGCGGTGGAGATGATCAATGGCCTTATCTCTCACACCCTACAAAAGGTCCAAATCGCCCTCAATATAATTACCAATTGAAATGATCGATTTGCGTAGGAATTAATAATCAATTGGAGTCGATGGGCAGTAAATTGGATCGACTCCAACTCAGACCCAAAATTTTGTTTTGTTCTTCTTAGAATTTATTCAACTCATGCTCCAATCCATCAATCGTTTTCCTGCATGTTTATATATATTTTTATTGATTGATTTCAAGACGATTATTGTATGGACGAGCTTAAATTTAAATTTATTATAGTTTTTTATTTATCTATCCTAGAAACACATTTATTTGGATGTTATCGTTTTGTATGGAAAAATAAAAGATAGATTAGTTCATCAAAGTACCACACTAAGAACTGCACAATCTAAAAGTAATGTCTTTGGTCATCACAGAAACTCAACGATAAGATCTCATTGATCAAACATATCATAGCTAGCGTACAAAGACAAGCTCTTATAATTTACAATTGCGGAGACCAACAGAATTCCGTTCAATGAAATTCATGCTTAGAGAAATAGATGAACAATTTGTCAAACATAGTAGGGATTACCAATAAATAGAGAAAAAACCAAAAACAAAAAAAAAAATTCTATCACCTTGATTTTGTGGTGAGATAAGCTAGGCACTGGCTTATTCTTGCAGAAGCACGATATTGATTTCAACAAACGCTTCACCATTCCAGTAGAAAGAATGCCTTCTAAGATGCTTCCAAGCTTCTCGACAGATGGTGTATTCATCATACCTTTCTCTAGAAATAGTGGATATATAGAAATGTAGAAGTTTCAGTGAAGTTAAAATCTTTTGCAAGGACATCAATAATCTTTGAGTTGATAGTTAAAAAGATGAAAGTAGCAAAAAACTAAGCTATTTTAGCCAAACATGAAGCCTAAAACACCTGTACAATTTAAGGAGAAGTATTTAACCTTATTGCATATCGCGGTGATGGATAATAATCTAAATCTATAATACCTAAGCGGGGCCAAACCCACTTGACTAATAATGTTTATACGATAAACAATAACAAAAGTGTCCTAGATTACCATGAGACACAAGTGATGCGATAGTTGCAACTCTCAATAAAGTTAAAACATGTTATCCTACATTCCTCATTCCATGGACTAATGAACACAAAGATGTAAGCATCCTGAAGAATGAAATTCTTACCTGCAACTTCATAATTCCATTGTCTTGTACTCAATCGCCACATTGCTCCTTTAGCGCCAGATTTGGGACGTCCACATTTTCCCTTCTATCAAACTGAAATATGTCAAATTCTTGTGTGAGGAGGAGCTTATATAGCTGCAAAATTTTGATACATCATGACTCAACTAATATGGGAAACTTGATGTCTCATAAGGTCATGTTTTCACCACCACTGGATCAACTTATGTGTATGACCATAGCATGCTGTCAAACTGTATGCCGCTTCAGAGTTTGTTGGCAACAGTCAATCTTACCAGCTTCTTAATCTTCTTAGCTTTCGACCTAGAGATTCGGATTAGGCTTGTAACCAAATTGTCTCATACTCATTGTAATCTCATCCAAGAGAGTATAAATCTCTTCAAACTGTGGGTGTGATTTATCCTCCACAAGGAATTTGTGCATATTTCCATCCAACTCAATAATGCTGTAACCAGCTGACTTTCTGTGTTGCTTTCCTTTCATCAGTCTCCAAACTTTCGCAACAGAAGCCCACCTCCCTGATGAAGCATACACATTAGAAAGAATAACAAGGTTTCCTGAATTCCAAGGCTCGAGTTTATATAGGAATTCAGCAGCAATTTCTGCTAATTGGACCTCTCGATGAAAGCTGCAAGCACCTAGTAGAGCACCCCATATAACTGAGTCTGGCTCCATTGGCATACTAGTTATTAGAGTGTAGGCTTCTTTTATATATCCAGCACGCCCTAATAGATCGACCATGCAACCATAGTGTTCCAATTTTGGAGTAATATGAAAGTCCTTTTCCATGGAATCAAAGATAAAGTGTCCCTCATCTACTAGTCCTCCGTGAGTGCAAGCTAAAAGAACACCTACCAGTGTAATGTCATCAGGGCTGATTCCTCTTGCCTATCATCAACGAACAGTTTATTAATAGGATCAAAACCGAAAGCCCAAAAAGAACGAAAGACATGTAGTAGAAACAATAAGATAGGACAGGTATTTATCCAACAACACTTAGATTGCTTGTTACAAAACAGGAAAAGAGCCAATCTATTTTATTACCTTAAGATCTTTATTTCACAGTATTGTTGGCGTATGTTTTGCATGTTCATTACAATATCCCAGTAAGTTATATAGTATACCCCTTTAAAACAGATGGGGTAAAACAGAGTAAGGTTATTTTGATGCATATCATTCTTAAAAAAATTCATTTGGCGCATATCAACATGCAACAAATGGGAGTATAATTGGAATATATGCATTTATAAACAACGTAAATATTCCATAATCAGGGACAGAAGAAATAATGAGGTTAATCAACAAAATAAGTTTAAAAGATAGAAACAGCGGCAAAATTATACTTTGTTGCACTTGAAAAAGGCATGGACTTTCGAACTAAACAAAGGTTGTTCTATGCTGTCTACCTGCAATTCCTGGAAAAGCTCCAGACTTTCATGCCACTTCCCGTGCACTGCCAGTCCCATGATCATCGTGTTATAAGAACACAAATTTCTGATCGCACTCATTTCATCAAACACCTTCTTTGCATGGTCGATGTGGCCACATTTTGCGAACATTTCTAGCAGAGCATTGCGCACAAATACGTTGCGAAGCATCCCGTTGTTCCGTACATATGCCTCAATTTTCATTCCCAGTTCCATTGCCCCAAGATGCGCGCACGCCGGCAGCACGCTTGCAAGCGTCACCTCGTTGGGCTTCACCTCTCCTTCCTCCCACATCCTCGAGAATACATTGATGGCCTCCTCGTACCGCGAGTTCTGGGTGTACCCCGAGATCATCGACGTCCAGGAGATGACATTCCTGAGCGGCATTGCGTCGAACAATTCCCTGGCCTTGTCCAGATTGCCGCACCGGGAGTAGCCCCGGATCATGGAGTTCCGAAGGGCGACGTCGCGCGTGGGCATTTCGTCGAACACACGGCGGGCGGAGTCGAGGAAGCCGGACTTGGCGTAGAGGTCGAGGAGGGCGGTGGCGACGAAGGCGTCGAAAGGGAAGCCGGAGAGGAGGAAGCGGGCGTGGAGGGCGCGGCCGTGGCCGGGGCGGGCGAAGGCGGCGCAGGCGGAGAAGAGGAATACGAAGGTGTGCGGGTTGGGGGAGCAGCGCATGCGGGCGAAGAGCTCCGCGCAGGGCTCGAATGAGGCGCCGCCGCCGCCGCGGGTGTAGGCCTGGAAGAGCTTGTTGTAGAGGAAGATGGAGGGTGGGGTGGGGTAGGAGAGAAGGAGGGCGTGGGCGTAGAGGAGGTTGGGGCTGGGGAGGTGGAGAAGCTGGAGGACGAGCGCCTGGATGTCGTCGACGCCATTGCGGAGGACGAAGCCATGAATCTGCCTGATCATGTTCATTGGGACCAAGCCCAAACACCCATATCTGTCGAATCGATCTCCTCTAATTTATAGGAGCGCCTTAATAATTTGAATTTGTACAATAATACTATTAAACAGATTTAATTTTGCAATTTTTATTTCAAAAATAAATTATTTCACATTTATAATGAGAACGAATCAAGATTTGGTGGGGCCTCGGGAACAGGGAGGCTTTGCAACCTCCACCACTAGTTGAGATATGGCGGCGCCACCTCTCCAATCCCAACTCCTCCTCCCCTTTCTCGATATTTTCCCCCAAAGCTTTCCGTTTCATCGGTTCGATCGGCCATTGTCAAACCCTACCGACGCACTGCGCAAGCAACGGGAGCAAAATGCTCGCTTCTACCGTTTTGAATCCAAGTTTCTCCTTCTCCCGACCCCGCTGGTCTTCTGATTTGATTCGCATCCATTTCTCGACTCTGCCGGCTGCTGCCTCCTTCGGATCTCACCCGCGCTCCGCCTCGCGCAGGTTCCGCGTCAGAAGTGCTGCCACTAAACCTGCGAAGTCTCCCGGTACGCTCTATCAAGTTCCAGTCCGCATCGTCTATTTTATCAACTTGGTGACTTGTTGCTGTGTCTCGTTTGGGCGCAGCCGAAGAAGACTGGAAGACCAAACGCGAGGTTCTACTTCAGAAGAGGGTATCTATCTTTTCTGCCCTAATTCATATTTATTATTCTCTTTGACCAATAAAATACAATTTTATCCTGGGTTTAAGATGATTAAAATCATCGATCTACTGCGAGACGTGTCTAGGGTTTCCCCGATGGCGTAGTTGGTTTGCGATCAGTAGTAGATAGAGGGGGATTTTATAATTTTATTTCATATTCTCCACAGTTTAATCTCCACTGTTTGAAATATGGATGAAATTTTGATGAAAAATACCACAATCTTGTCAAAAAGGTCTTTTTTCCCCTTCTTTCTCTACGAAGATCTTAGTTTATATCTTGGATGAAACATATTTGGTGTCTTTCACGTACTCATTCAAACGACTTCAATGTTTAATTGTATGATTCTTGCAGGTTCGCAGTGTTGATGTAAAGGAAGCCTTGCGCCTTCAAAAGGAAAACAATTTTGTTATTTTGGATGTCCGGCCTGAAGCAGAGTTTAAGGAGGTATACTTTGTTACTCAACTGCAACTTATAGTTGATTTTATCTCATAACAAGCATTGTTCATTGATGCAAACGTGCGTGCCATGTCCCATGATGAATTAAGTTATGCTCACGTTTGGTATATTTCAGGTGGTTGATTCTTTTTCATTGATGTTTTGTATTGTATTGGTTTTAGTTTTAGTGTTGTTCAAATCCTTGGACCTACGGAAATTTGGAAAAGGAATAGCCTCCCACATTACCTTAATCAGGTCTTCCTCGACAATTAAGTGAACTCTAGGAGAAAACTGTAATTGTGGTTCCCATTAAGTTTCTTTCTTGTTTAAAAATCGAAAATGCCACATTGCAAAGCATGAGATGGTTCATATTGCAAGTGACATTACATGCATAGTTTCTACTCTTAAACACATGTTTGTTTGACTGCTTCATTAACATTATGATCCATATAAGCATATCACTACCAAATTGTTTACTGTCATTCTGACAACTTATTGTTATTGCAATGTGATAGGTCAAACAGCTTAGGAGAGGCAGCATACTGCTGATTATAGTTTTAACCGTTGGGGAAGCATAAGTTGTTGTTTCTTTTTGAAATCGTTATATCTCCAGAAAGAAATTATTATCTTCACCATGTTCCTGAATAGTTTTATGCTGAAATATTCATCTTTTTGTGGTTTTGAATCTGATTCCCTAAATGACTCTTCAATTTCTTTAGGCTCATCCACCAGGTGCTATCAATGTACAAATATACAGGCTTATTAAGGAATGGACAGCATGGGATATTGCTCGGCGTGCTGCTTTTGCTTTCTTTGGCATTTTTGCTGGCACAGAAGAGAACCCTGAGTTTATGCAGAGTAATCTCTTGCCCCACAGAGAAACAGTCTTCCTAGTGAACATTTGTGAAATTGCTGATGAATGTTCTGTTAGTAAACAGGTGTGGAGTCCAAACTTGATAAAGATGCAAAAATCATAGTAGCATGTTCCACTGGAGGCACTATGAAGCCATCACAAAATCTTCCAGAAGGTCTGCAATCCAGGTAACTCGCTATCATTAATAAATCAACTTTATTCATTTTAAAATTGCACAAAAAATATGAGGAACCCAACCTGTGAATTTGTAGATATGAGGAAAATTACTATAGGAGATTGTTAGATCTTAGAGATGTCCTAAGGCAAGTTATTAATAAAATTCACTATTTGAGTATCAATTCTTTATCTATATGATAGGATCTTAAATTCATTTACTGAAATCCACAATATGATATATGACATAAGAGAAATTGTGATTAGATCACTCATCATGTGAAATTATGTAAGTATTAAAACTATCCCTAGTCGATGAATTGATGAGAATGAATATCATCAATTTTGTGAGATTAGCACATATTATGTTCCTTGGTTTATCCAAACATTTGATACTCACTAAATTGAAGCATATGAATGCTGAGTGTAACCATGTGGATGCTAATTAGAGTAACTAGTACATTGTAGTGACATGTTATGAAATTTTTCTTTATGTCAATGAAGATTTTATTACAGCTCGAGTGCAAGTTTCCTTAGACTTGAGGTATTCAAATTATCTTAGTCATGACGACTTATACTTTGACTACTTCGCAATCATCTTCTTAGGAGGTGTCATTTCGAGTTGATTGAGTATAAGTCAGAGTAATCAAAGATATTTGAATAGCCCACAGAGGATTCACCACTCCTGTAAAAGGAGATGCATATATACCCTAGGTCTCTTGTCAGGATTGTTACTCAGAAGTCATTAGCCAAAACATACATGTCAAGAAGAATGATCTTCTTGGACACATATAAAGAGTAACTTGAATTCATATGATAAGAAAACTAACTTGAGTTAGGTGTGACAGAGTCAGCCTAGTAGGGACGAGCACATAGACCATGTCCTGAACTAAATGAGTATAGGATGAGTGAAAGGAACAAGACACAAATATCTGAAGCTACCGAAGAGTTCAGAAATGTTCTGATGT
>JBAMHZ010291478.1:0-13211 GCA_037177395.1 Alpinia galanga | reverse complement strand
CTATGAAGACTTTCTAGGCTCATATCTCCTCTCCTTCTGAGGTCTCTACAAGGAAATCAGCCAAAGACTGAGCTTTGATGGCTATTCATGGTTGATACTAGATGTCATACTCACTAAGCTCGGTGGTTCACTTGATCAGCTTTCCTGAAGCCTCTAGATTAGTCAAGACACACCCTAATATACTATTGGCTAGTATTGTAAGGGAGTGAGAGAGGAAGTAAGGACAAAGCTAATGTGCAGTCAGGACTAACACTAGGGTTAGCTTTTCTAGTGTTATGTAGCACACTTCAGTCTCCTTAAGGAGATGACTGATGAAATAGATTGATTGCTTTATTGCTCCTTTTTGACAATGAAGGACTGAATTGACTGCCCCTTCACTTGCTAACAAGTATTTCCATAACTGCTCTCCTAACACTAGCTTATACAACATGGGCAGACCTTCTAAGTATTTCTTAAGGTCAGCAAAAGCTAGTTCGTATTTCTAGTCCCAATTGAACTTAGTTGACTTCTATAATATTTTGAAAAAAAATAAGACTTTTGTTGGTCGACCTGGAGATGAACCAAGATAAGGCAATGATTATTCTCGTTACCCTTTAAACCTCTCAGGTGTTCGAAGGAGTCTTCATGCCTTGAAATGCTCTGACCTTCTCTATGTTTGCTTCTATTCCTCTCTCAATCATCAGATAGTCAAAAAACTTTCCACCTCTGGCTCCAAAAATATATTTACTAGAGTTTAACTCATACCTTCGCAGCATGGCAAATGTCTCCTTTAGATCTCCTATTAGATTTTTTGCTCGTAACGACTTGACGTGAATGTTATTCACATATACTTTTATACTCCTCCACATTTGATCTTTGAATTTTTGGTCCACCAACCTCTGATAGGTGGCTTCCATATTCTTGAGGCTGAACGATATCACTATATAGCAGAAAGTTTTATCAAAGATGACAAAACTAACTTTCTATTGTTCTTTCAGAGCTTATGGTATCTAATGATAGCCTTGATATATGTCTAACATGCAGATTAATTCATGTCTAGACGTAGTATCTACAAGCTGGTCTATCAGCATGAGAGGGTAACAGTCCTTTGGATATGCTTTTTTAGGTCTCTGAAGTCAACATAATTCCTCCACTTATCCCTAAGTTTCGGGACTAACACCACATTGTCAATCATGTCTAGAATTGATTTTCTTGGATGTGCCTTGCTTTTAGCAATTTTGTTACCTCGGCGCTGATGATTTTGTTCTTTTCTTGGCTAAAATGTCACTTCTTCTATTTGATTGGTCGAACATTTGAGAATACATTGAGTCGGTGCTCCATGACTATGAAGATATCCCTTTAACTTCTTAGGGCACCACACGAAGACTTCTCTATTGCTGGTCAGGCAAGTTACCAACTATTGCTTTAATTCTTTGAAGAGGTCCACAACCACCCTAGTGGTCTTTTCTAGATGACCCGACACAATTTTGACATCTTCCAATTATGCTTTTTTGACGTCGGGCACTGACAACTCTTGCACCATCTGGACTTTTTCCTTCCTTGACTTCGATGATATTGGATTCCTTCCTCCATTTTGACTCGTTTCTAGTTAGCTCGAACCATCTACGAATAACACTTCCTGGATATGGCTTGGCTTCCTCATACTTCTCCCACTCACCCCCTACTAGGAATTTCACCATTTGATCATATGTGGATGCAACGACCTTAAGGTCATTCAATGTAGGCCTACCCAAAATTATATTGTAGGATGAGCTAACCTTCACCACCGTGAAGACTGTGGAATGAATCCTCCTTAGGGGCTCTGTTAATAAGAATAAGAAAAGACTAATTTATCCCAGGGGATGCACCTCATGCCCCACAAAACCAAATAGAGAGGTAGATAGAGGACGAAGCTCAACAGGGTAGATCTGCATATAATCAAAGGTCTCTTTAAAAAGAATATTCACAGAGCTCCTCAAGTCTATCAATACCCGAGTCACCTCATAGTTGGCGATTGTTGCCCTTATTACTAAGGCATCTTCATAGGGAGTGGTTACTTCCTCCATATCTGTCGGTCTGAAGCTGATAACAGGGTTATCTTCTATCTTGTAGTTGGTTCTCACCACAAAGCTCTCCAATCAATGACTATGGACCTTTCTTTCTCTATTGGAATCTCCACTTGTGGCTCCTCCAGAGATTATATTAATGACTTCTCAGTTAGGGGTTATTATCGGGAACTCTTCTCCAGGCATTCTAATTTTACTAAGGCGGTACTAGAGGTTGATGGGGAGTTTCATTCCTTCTTAGATATTGTATCCGCCTCTCTGACACGAGGGTGTTGTATCTTCTGATTGAAGGCCTGACTGAGGGCGAGTCCTCTTGTTGTTTGAGAGGATAGCTTTGGTGGCTATGTTGAATTGCCGATCTGTCTCCTTTGTCAATCTACTACAAGACTGAGTAGAATGATTGTAACTCTGGTGGAAGGCACAAAATGCTCTTGGGCTTTATTAAATAACCATCAAGATGCCATTGCACGTTCTCTTCTTCTAGAACTTGTACAGTCTTCTAGGTGGACCACTTATTAGACCCCTAATTGAGAAAGGGCCTTGGGATGACATTTTGAGGAAATGGAGGAGGGGCTCTTCTCTCTGACCAACTCCTTCTTGGTCGTATCGAATCGAACTCATTCTTCCTTGCTTGTTGAGCTTTTTCTAAGTTAATATATTTCTCTGTCTCCTCATTAGATCATTATATCTAGTTGATGACTTTTTAGCCAATGATAAAAAAAAATTTGCCCTCCAATAACCCCTATGAGAAAGCACTTACTAAAGTTTCTGAAGTAGCGGATGACACTTCCAAGGTGAGACAGTTGAAGCATTATATATATTCTCATAAGGTCTCCCGACATTACTGCTTTATTGGAAAGAGACTGAGGGGAGTCTTATGGTAGCACTTACTCCTAGTGAAGTGGTGTAGGAACAAAGTGCTAAAGTCTTCAAATGAGTCGATGAATTTCAGTTTCAAGTGGTTGAACCAACACTAGGGCGGTCCTACCAAGATCATTAGGAAGATCTGACACTTTACACCATCGCTATACTGGTGTAATAAGGAGACATTTTCGAACCTACAAAGGTGGTCCTCGAGATTTGAGGTCCTTATATACTCTCCTATTTGTAGAGACCAAAAATGTCTTGGCAATTCCTCTACAAGGATCTCCTTCATAAAAGGAGTATCCCTCTTAATTGTTATTCCTTTTTTTTTCCTATCGTGATGCTTACTCCAGAGACCTCCCACGGTCATCCGAAGAAGGATCACGAGCCCTGGATTCCTATGATTGTTCTTCCTGTGGGGCTGATGTACCCCCTAGTCTACTAAAGGATGAATCGACGCAGGGTGCCTTCAAAGGAGTTCTACTATGACCATAATAATCCTACTCATACTTTTTGACATCCAAAAAACAAGGACTCCCAACTATAGGATAATATTATGGTCTTAGACTTTCAGCAGTCAATCCTTGTTCACCTTGACTTCTTCTCGTATCTTCAATTCTCAATGTCTTAGCTCGGTTCCCATAGACGACGCCAAAAATGATCCTGGTTAGAGATCACTTAGATGGGTTGGGCTCTCTGAAGTTTTGAATGAGCAAAGTCTGACTTCTCTAGCAGATCTACTTGCTTATTAGGTCGTTCCTCGTTATCGAGTTGACTACAGAGTTGTTCCCGGGTCAATGGTGTGGTGGGTAAGTAGATGTTCGAGTCGGCGGTCTAACTAATATTTAGAAAAAGATTACTTCTCCCGAGTCAAGTTGTGGCAAATCAGCTCTCCTACTTCTGTGGAAAGAAAAGAGTTAGGAAAGAGTCAAAGAAAAACTCTGGTTGAAGTCTCTATGATATTCAAGTCAAGCATTAATGTAAGAAATAAGAGAGAAAAATGATGCAAAAATAAAAGTTGAAGTTACCTCTCCATTCTCACAAGCACTGCTTTTATATAAACTTGAGAGCAAATGAAACAACCATTGCACCCTTTGCCCGAGCGCATCCATTCTAACCACTAATCTCCTTCAATCATACAGTTGTCATAATCGTTTAGGTGAAATGCCAAATACTTTGCCCTTAATATTTATAATTGTCAAATTTGAGGAGATGTAATGTCGTGACCTACTTATCTGCTTTACATGGCCAAGCCCCATAGGTCAAAATTACTAGGCCAAGATAAGCACAACCCTAAATCAAGTTAGATTGGCCTTATATGTTAACATGCTGATATGTATATTATATCAATCAAGTCTCCTTTAAGCAATGTGGATTAGTACCCTCTCCATGTATCACTTATATATTATATTAGCGAGAAATTTTACATAATTTTTATTCATATTTCAATGAAGTTTGTTAAATTCTTGAATTTTATGCCTAAAGAATGACCGGAGATACTGTGCTCTTATTGTACTTCATTTTATCATAAATGAATAATCTATTTTTATTGGGATTTAAATTTTGTTTTTATTTTTAACTATTCATCTTAATTTTATCAGTACAAGTAAAATAGATATAAATAAATTATATCCAATAGAAAATTAAATATTTTTTAATTGACACTAAATATTCTGATCTTCGACCTGACTAATACTATGAGTGATCGGTTTGATCCTATGAAAATTTTTCATCAGCCGCTAGAATAAATTTGAAAATACTCAGTAGATAATCTAACAACCCCACAGTCTATAATTTAATTATCATTCTATTTAAAAAAAAATCTAATAAAAGAATCGCAATGGAGATCAAATTTATATGTAATTTGATGTTATTTGATAAGCGACCAATTTTACTAGAAGATATGCAAAATAATATTCGGTGTTTTACATTGCTACTTGTAATTATGTTAAAATGCTCCTGGACGACCTCACCATGATGCTTACGTTGCATACTTGATGAAGCACACACCCATCCCCATGACATCTTAGGGGCCGTTTCTATTGCCCATCCTTCTTTTATAATTTTAGAAAGGCTGATATGCCTCTCTAATTAGTGTTTTTAATTATTAAATGGGATATTTTGATCAAAATACTAATTAAATTTAAGTTTTAGGAGAATCTAACATTGGATTATGACTACAGATTAGATTAGACACTTTGTAGACTTATGTCGTGCCCGACTTGATCTGATACAGGCAAACGAAGCATGCATGCCTTTGGGCTCGAAACAGACCTGCGGCTGCGGCCGAACAAATACTTCTCAGCCACCTCAACTGCGGTCCGGCCAGCTGCCACCTCGCCCCGTTACAAATTAACATCCACTTTATGCCCTTCACTTAAGGGCACCAACAATGAAATGAAAGTAAAAAACTATTACCCCTAAGGTAAGGGCACAATACGTTGATAAAAGTGTTAAGATATTTTACAGGAGAATATAATTCGATTCTCTATTGAGGTACGATTCAGTGATAAAATTTTAAAAAATCCATAGAGACAGTCTTCTGTGTAGAAATTTGCCTAACGGATGAAGTACGACTTTGACGTTGGACAACCTTTCAAGGATGACGCGATTGCGGAGTCCAAACTGACCCACTAGAACTGCGAGCGTTTCCTTAATTTATCCATGTGATTAGTGGAGATCCACTGGGGCTCCGATCTCTTCCGGCTCAGTTGTTGAAGGGGCATCTCCGAAGGACCGTAGGGCAGGGTTGGTCATCCCTAGAGATTAATCGGACCGAAGGTTCAGATACCTCGATGCTAGAAAAAAAAATATTTATGATCCTCGTATTTACATCATCAATTAAATTTCTCAAATTTCATAATAAAATATATCACAAATCAAATATTTTACTTTTAAATTTTAAAAAAAAAATTAAAGAGAACAGTAGCATGCAGCACGGGTGAATCCTGCTTCATTTCCATTGCATTTTATTCTTCTCAATTATAATCAATTTCTCTGCTGTATCCTTCGTCCAATCCCACGAATAAGTTCGTTCTCTTTGAATTATTATTTTTTATAATTCAGATGTTTAAAATTCACTTAATTAATTTTGAAAGTAGATAAAAAAAAATTCCTCATTCGTCTATTAAATAAATTTAAAGTTCAATTAATGTACACTCAAAATTCAAACACGGATTTGAGTGTTTAGGATTTTCTTCTTGTCGCCTTGGTTCGCTTTTGTCTCGATCGCTGATGTTGAAATGATGCTGGGTGTGCTTTCCCTTCATCGCCTTTCGGTTCCTGCCGCGTCGTTTTCTGCCGATTCCAACCTCCTTTTTTGTTATCTCCTTAGAAAAGTGTCAATAATGGAGGGCCGGAGTGTGGTGGGCGGTGGAAGCCTTATAGAATCCGCTTTGCGTTTTCTTTTGTCTTTCTTGCTCTATTAAACTACTTCCTTTCTTAGTTTCTTCTGCTCCCCCGTCGTTTGTGGAAGAATTCCGGGGGAAAAAAAGTTTCCCTGGATTTTTTTCATGATTGGACTTCATCGTCTTTTATCGCTAGCTGTCATTTGGTCTTTGACTTCGTCTGATCGCTTTCCATTTGATTTGATTGAAAAAACCATCGTTGGTTCTTGGTGGTTTTTGTTTGGATGATTCGGATATGTTCTTTGTATCTTTTTGTGTTTCGTTGCATCTCGAATACAAGGTTACGTTTCCTTTCCTACTGCTACTAAATAGTTAGTTAATTGTTTTTTCATTCATTCAATTCCTATATTTAATTTTCGTGTTTATTGATAGTAAGTTTGTGTTTTTTTATCTGTATATTATCCTTTTTTTTTGTGAAAAATCTTAGGAATAATAATCAACGTTGTGGTTTCACTTAACAATATGGAAACTGATCATATCACCATTTTTTTTTCTCAGTGCAGATATTGTTGAATAACTGTCGTTTCTAACCTATAGGCTGCATGCTATTCTAGCAATTCATCGTGTAGATGCTCTGAAAAATTGATGCAAGGCTGGTAGAGATGGCATCAAAGGCTCCTGCCAGTGGTAACCGGGGATTCTCAAAGGTTCTATCTTCAGCTTTCCTCGAATGGATATTGATGTTTCTATTATTCATTGATGCGCTGTTCGCCTACCTAGTGACAAAATTCTCTCGTCTTTGCATGTTACAAACCCCTTGTCTTTTATGTTCAAGACTAGATCACATTTTTGGAAATGAGAAACCAGGTTTCTATCTTGATTTAATTTGCAAAGATCACAGAGCAGAGATCTCACCATTGTCCTTCTGTAGTGTTCATGGGAATTTTGCTGATATATGCAAGAGCTGTCTCCTTTCACCTTCTACTGAGAGGAAATCTACCCTTGAGACCTATAGACAATTTACTGGTAAGCTCAAAGGGGATTTTCATGACCATGATGTTGCTCAGGGTGCTGAGGAGGGCAGCCTCAGTGTGTTTCATGGGGATGAGTTGGCAAATATCTCATATCTCAAGGGGGATCAAGAACTACCTTCCATTGGCATGGAGGAAGATAAACCCATTAAAGCTTGTGTGTCCAAAGTTGACATTCCTTCATCATCCTCAGCTAGGAATGATTTTGTTAAAATTGAAGATGGACAGAGAAAAATAAAGGATAAAATGTTGGTTTCTCCAACAATTTTCCAGATCAAGAATCAAGGAGTTGATCACTTTTCTCATGTTGGTTACACTGAAGCCAAAATTTCTTCCAATTATGAGTCTGATGGTCTAGTGACACATATTGAAGGAAATTCTCTGGCATATGGAGATGACAATACCCATGATGATTCAGTGTCTGATATCAAAGATTTAGAGAATGCCTATATTAGCAAACAAAGTTCATCAGCTACTGTTTTGGATGACATAAGCCAAAACAAGTTGATCCACTCTGCTAATGTCAATATTTCAGAAGATAAAGTCTTGGAGAAGTTGATTCACTTTGCACCGCTTTCTAATGAACCTTCTGCATCAACTCCTGAAAAGCAAATAAATGTAGCTGAGTTTAGTAATGAGCCATCTTTACCTTCATCTTCTAATGCTGCTGAATTTAGTTTGGTTGACAACCTTTCAAGACAAATTGAAGTTAAATCAATCTCCAGGCAATACGAAATGGGATCCCATGACTCTCCAGAAGGCCTTCTAGAAAACTCCAATGTGAGAAGTAAGTTACCATACTTATATCTGATACATACTTTAATTACCTTTGGTAATTAACTTTGTATTTGTTGTTGTTTTGATCAAGTAGATATTGAGTTAGCTGATGCTTCTTTCATTAGCTTCCTTGATGATAAGAAGGATGCTTGTGCAAGTCACATCAATTTGAGGATGACTAATGATGCAAATGAGCATGGTCAGTCTAACATGGATTTGAATGGGACCTACGAGCATACTGTTGGTAATACTCAAAGCTCTTCATCTCCTGGATCTTCTCAAGTAATTATGAGGAAGGATTCATCTAAAGTTCAGGAAGATCTGACAAGTCTATCTGGTGAATCTATGAATAGGCATATGGATCTAAATAATGCTAATGATCTTGCTCTTGTTACTAGTGGAAGCTTGCCCTCTAAAATTCAGGAAGATCTGATCAGTAGGCCTGACCAATCTGTGAGTGTTCATATGGATTTGGATGATGCTTATAAACTTGCTATTAGTACTAGTGGAAGCACGCCATCTCAATTTACTGAAGTAATGATGAGGAAGGATTCATTTAAAGTTCAAGAAAATCTGGTTAGTGAATCTGGTCAAACTGTGGATACTAATTTGGATCTGAATGATGCTTACAAGCTTGCTACAAAGAGAAGTTTGTTGTCTCCAAGATTCACTGAAGTAATTATGGGGAAGGATTCTTCAAGAGCTCAGGAAGATCTCAAACTTCTGATTTCTCAAATATCTGCAGCACAGGGGCTTGAGTCTCCATGGAATGAACTGAATCCTAGTCCCAGATCATTTACTCAAGATGATGAATCTGTATTGCAGAACATAACTAAGACACTCTCTCTTGAGAGGAATATATCAGGATTAGAACCACTAGAAGGTGGTATTGTAGGTGAGGTGGATGGGGAAAGTGCTGTTGAGAGGCTGAAGAGACAAGTAGAACTGGACAGAAAGTCCATAAGCCTTCTCTTCAAGGAATTAGAAGAAGAAAGAAATGCTTCAGCAATTGCTGCAAATCAATCCATGGCTATGATAACTAGGTTGCAAGAGGAGAAGGCTTCTATGCAAATGGAGGCTATGCAGTACCAAAGAATGATGGAAGAGGAAGCTGAGTATGACCATGAAGCACTTCAGAAATGTAATGAATTACTTGCTCAAAGAGACAAGGAAATACAAGCTTTGCAATACGAAATGGAAAGCTATAGGAGACACTATGTTGATGGAGTTTCTACTGATGAAGCAGTTGATTTGTGTGGTAATTTCCTTGATAAGGAGATTGCTTTTTGTGACCAAACAGGGGAAGCTAAATTATCCAGATTTACTGAATTAGGGAATTATAAGAGCCCCTTGTCTTTTTCTGAAAAAGAGGTGACATACATATCAAATTGTTTGAAGAAGTTAGAGAAAAAACTATATCTTTTTTCAAATAATGGCATCTATGATGATGGTTCTGGTTTTAATCTGAATAACAATGATGATGATGCAAATGAACTTCTTGTTACATATGTGGATGTTGATGGTGAAAGAAATGCAATGTCAGAAAGTGGTGTTCGCACAATTGGTCAATGGAAAGATACAAAAGATTTTCCCTTGGAAAATATTCATACTGCAGAAAATATTATGTTGGAAAAGAAGGTATCTAGAAGGCATTTAAGTCCTGTGGAACAAAAAAAGAGTGACAGGTCTGACATTGGCAAGAAACACTTGTTAAAGGTAGGTTGTATGCATGAATTAGCTTCTCTCAAGAATGAATTGTCACATGTAAGTCAGAGGTTGGAAACACTTGAGGCAGATCGCAATTTCCTAGAACACGCTATCAATTTACTGAAAATTGGAGATCATGGTGTTCAGTTTATTCAAGAGATAGCTCATGATCTACAGGAACTAAGGAGCATTGGAGCCACTCAAAGAAATCACTTGTAGCTTGTTTGTTTATAAATCCAATCTAAATAGTAAGATTTTCTACTAATCCTCTGAGAATTTAGACTCTGTCATAATAATAGACACGTCAGGAGTTATCTTCTTGAGAATTGTTCAAGTGCATATGAAAAGTATGCTATAAATGCTATCATTTTATCTTTGATCTGTTCTTTCATCTTTAGGGTATATTACAAGTTTAGCATACTTTTTCCATGCTCAAATTTGAGTAGGGATACCTTTTGCAGATAATTAGTAATTTAATGGGGATCATTTTCTATCATGCTAGAAAAACAGTAAACATGATAACATGCATTGTTTTACAGTACTCTCAGGTATCTCATCTTTATTCAAACCTTTTAAGATTGTTTAGGTAAGAATACTGGCTTAATCTTCTTGTTGCAGCATTGAAAGTGCAGTATAACATTTTTACTAAGTGTTGCATGGAACTCACTAGAGAGAGAATATTTGGAAGAAACATGGTTTGATATGATGTTATTATAAGTACTAAGAAAAGGTTTATTAACTTTTTCTTAGGATGAGACAATCTTTCTAAAATTAGTCTATCTCCAATCTATTAAATATTCAATATCCACTTGCTTCATTTTTCATCTTTTAACATACCAAATATTTTATATACTCATTCTGGTGGGCAAGCTGCACAGGGAGTTTGAATTGACGCACCAAAACTTCACCAAGAAACGGAAATTAGAAATGGTCCAGGAAATCACACATTTTTTACCTACAGCCTAGATGTATGGTCAGTGGAAATGTAAACAACAGATAGACTAATGCAAAGTCATTTGGAAGTTAATTGGAAATGTGTTAACTGCTTGACCTAATCCCCAATTTATTTTGATTTAATAAAAAAAGAAAATGTTGGAGAGTGAACTAGTGAAGATGAACAGTTTAATCCTTTTTTTTATGGCCCTTTCCATTAAGCACGAATTAGATCAACACAATGTGGGGGCATGATTAGTCTTTGCTATTATTTGCACAATAAAACACTTTCTTTTGTTTTCACAAACAGATTACTGTAGGAACAATGAAACTAATTCGAATTCTTACATGAAGGAATAAACTGTAAAATCAAACTTATAGTGTTGTTTGTCGATTTCTTCAAATCTTGATGTTGCCGGCGATCAATCCTTTGGGAAGAAGATCTTTCGATTTTTTGTTTGTTGTTAGGAAGACAATTACAAACGAAAAGTCTCCACTGATCCACAAACCAAATCCCACGCTTAGCCTTGGATATTCTTCAATCTCAACACACAGTCGAGAATGATTTCGGCAGCGTTTCGGCACTCAACTAAGGTTCTTCTCTCCACCTTCACTCACTTGGATGCCTATGCCTTTTAAAGGGCATGAGGCAGTTGGCGAACATGCACTCCCAACGTGCAGCGTCTGGACACGCACTGTATTACATGCAGTGCATGGGCAATTTCAAAACTGCCTTCATCTCTCACTCGTCCAAGTGAAGCCACAAAGGCAATGATCACATAGATCAAATAGAGATGAATTTCACATTCATGAAGACTTAGATAGTCACAAAGACTAATAGAACAACATCTAATTTATACTTAGGGAAAATAGTTCGTGCAACAGCAAGTATTCTGAGCATTTCGTACTAAGAAAGTTGTTACATCTTATATAGTTGCTCATTGAGCGATCAAATGTTAAAAAAAGTGTTACACCTTACTTAGTCGTTCATCGAATGGTGCACATTCACTCTCCAAATGACATACAGTTATTCTCCAAGTGGCACCAGTCATTCTCCCGAAGACATTTATGTCTTGCTATTTACCCAAATTAAAATATTTACATCAATATAAACATCTCTAATCTCTCATTCTGATTATTATGTCAAGAGCATATTCCATATCTCTTATATTCATAATTCATTTCTGTACACGACAAAAATGGGTCGACCAGTGAATAACTCTCAAAAAGATATAAATTTATTTAATCTTCCTTTTTAGGTCAAATTCATTCATTTTAATCAGTCGCTTTCCTAGTCATGTTTTATAGACTGAATCATACATAGTCAATAGATTTACATATTAAACTAGTAGATCCTGATTAAAACTTCAAGTAGACAGCTAAATAGTCACTCAGAGCAAATGTTAAGATTAACATACAATCTCAAAGGACTCATATAGTAGAGAAGAAGGGATTCATTCTTTACTACCTTTATTGTCGCATTAGCACATGTGTTATGAATCACATGCTACGATGTTATTTTCTTTACCATAAAGTGCATATATTTTCCTTAAAATTAATATCGTACAGATATTAATCTAGACATTCTTAATGCCTAATCCAGAATTCAACACATGAATTCTCATCTGGCCTCAAACAAGTATAGTAAATGGTGGACACATTTACTTTGATCATCGATCTACAAATAATCTCATCTTGATACAAATATCAAGGCGACTCCAGCTTATAGGTATGTCTATATTTACATATAGCTTCTCAAGCTATCCCATAAGCAATGGTCTTACCTCTATTCACACTTAACAAATAGAGATGATTGTTTATGTGAGAAGATCAATCACAACTTGCCAACATACTTACCAAGATCTTATGAATGTAACATGAATACATACACTGAATAGATTATGACATTTCACACAATCAAATTATAATATCTGACTGTTATTACAATATTGTTACATTCTTTTAAGACTCATAGACTTTACATATTCATAAAATGACTCTCTAGTCATTGACTTAGTAAAAGGATCTGTAAGCATAATACGTATAGGGATATATTCAAGAACCACCTTCTTCTTAGCAATAATATCTCTCACAAAGTTATATACTTTATAGCTATGTGCTTGCTCTTGCTGTAATATTTAAGATCCTTTAAAAAAGCTATAGCAGCTTGACTATCACAGTAAACAGTAATCGGACTCTGACTATCCTCTGTAATCTTCAGATGTTTCTAGAACCTTCTTAACTAGACTGCTTTTTGTACAACTATTAAACATGTCACATTTTCAGCTTCTATTGTCGACAAGGCTACACAAGTCTGTTTCTTGTTGTTCTAGGAGATGACGCCACTATACAGCAAGAAGATATAGTCTGATGTGAATTTTCTATCATTTAGGTCCTCAGTTTAATCTTCATCTGAATAACTCTCCAGGCCCATATTTGATTCTTGAAAATAGAGAAAATAATCTGTTGTCGCTTTTAAATATCTAAATATCTTTTTCACTGCTTTC
>JBAMHZ010291371.1:0-13211 GCA_037177395.1 Alpinia galanga | reverse complement strand
AATGTTATTCATTGAATCAACTAATATTTTTCATATAGTAAACTGATATTTTAGTTTACTAGTACTATTCATTCAATTGACTATTATTGTTCACAATGCTGAAAATATTGTTCACACTGAATCCCTTATATCAAAAGATCACATGTCTTTAGGATTTCCTCATGTTCCTAGTACAAATCAATCTCAACTTACTAGGTCTTCATCTTTACTTAGTATAGGTTTATCTTGACCTATAAGGACTTCCTTTTCTAAAAACTTCCCATCTCTACGACTTCACCCTTACCTAGCCTCAATCTATCCTTGATCTACAAGGACTTCCTTCGCCAAAGTTGATAGACTTCACTTGCCAAGTTTCCAATTAATTATAACTCATTTGGATTTCTTCTTTACCAACTTTCTATTAGAATTCTAACTATCAAGTGTTTAGTCAATCATAACTCACTTGGACTTCTTCCTTGCTAACTTTCTGTTCGACTTTCAACTACTAAGTAACCAATTAATCGTGATCCATTTAGACTTCTCCACTATCAAGTTTTCAATCAACTTTAACCTAATTAACATCTTGATCAACTATCAACCATATTGATTAAACATTGAAATCTAATTCGATTTTGGTCAACCTTGATTAGAGGTTGATTGCACCAATAATCTTTCTTTTTTAATATTTGATAATATATTTAAGTTAGGCTAGCTCGTTAGCCTAATTTCTTACATTTTATACCAAAATATAAATGAAAATTTCCTAACTTAAATACTTTATTCTCTACCTTTGGCATATATTAAAAAATTTCTCTAAATTTCATACTAAAACCCAAGTGAAAGTTTCCTACCTTCCACTCCCTTTTATGTAGTTTGACTAAAGCTTAACCTTTAGCTTGTCACTACAACAAGGTGGATGCCTCCCTTTATTCCAACATTCTCTGTTCAACTTATTTCCATAATTTGAGAAAGTTCCTCTTCCTTGTGAGCAAATATGTTTCCCCTTTTTGGGTCAGCTGCATGCCTTTAAGGTGGATCTCTCCCTTAAAGCATACTACTCTATCACTTGTCGTTATTGAAATTCTTTTGCTTCTCCCAAAATTAAGGATCCTTATTGATTATTGCACCAATAATTTTCTAGAATTCCTAAACCTTCAAGAAATTCTAACTTTTATGTTGTGAGATTAAAAGTTCAATATTGAAGCTTAACCTCCCCTCAATTCTTCATTTTCCCTCTTTAATACTCTCTTTTAATTTTTTTCTAAGAAATTCTCCTTTTGAATGGCTATCCAAGCATTTCAAAGAATTAGAGGCAATTAAGTACTTGGTAGTAGAAATAGGTGATTGAAATAACCAAGTTTGAGTCAAAATCCTAAGCTCTAGCCAACTTATATGTTTCTCAGTCAACTAATAATAATCCAATCAATTGGTATTTCTAAAACAATCGACTAACATCTAAACAACTTAATAATCTGAAATTTAAAAATACATAAATAATTCTATAGTTTTCAAAAAATTATAAAAATTCATGCTGACATTACTTCTGTTAAAAATTATCAATGGAAAATATTTTTTTTAACAATATCTATTATTTTCAAAGAATGACACGGTTAAAAACTATTGGAACTTACAATGTTGCATTCTAACTTTATATCACTACTATCAATAATAATTTCTATTAGTAAATAGAAATACATCAAGGTTTTTCAAAAGTGATTTTAAAATATTTTTCAAAGTAATTTTCAATCATACTCTATAGATTAAATATACATGATTTATACATTAATTTTTTTCCATGATTGGTTCATACAAAATCTATATGATTTGATGATACTTAACTCATGTAGATGCATCATGCCAACACCTTGAACTCATCTCATTATCCTAACATCTTATTGATGTCTATGTGTCTCAATACACACAAGTTATCTTATTATTTTTATCAGATGTAATAGGGTTCTCCTTATGCTATGGGATCATGTATATTTAATTAAACATTCATAATTTGACCATTTCTATTAGAATGTCAAGTAATGTCTTTACCCTTAATTGTATAAAAAATTTAACTCAATAAATGTAAATCAATGTGGCATTCATTAAATGCATATTTTTCAAATAAAATTTAATATTAGTAGAATATTAATGCAAGTCATAATAAGACTATGCATGTATGGCATGTGATACTATCAAATGCATATATCAATTTTTTTTTCATAGTGTGAGTATCATGGCAAGATTTAAAGCATCAAAAGAAATTATCATAGTGAGAAGTAAAACATGCAAATCCTAGAAACATATGAAAACATGATCATATACATCAAGAATCATGATGATATGACACACATAAATATATATCATAGTAAGCTTGTATGGCATTACATAATAATTATTGTGACAAGTAAAACATGGTAAATATAGACAAAAATTGACAAAATAATATTAGGACGTTTAAATCTCTAATCTATGCATCACCTAATATTGCATCAAATATTACATTTGACACAAGTGGATTAACTCCCTTGAATGTACAAAGCTCTAAATTTGACATACTTTCAGACTCTATCCTAATATGTCAATTTTGATAGGTTAAAAGTCAATTCCTATTAGCACACTTTAGAACCTCCTGGAGTAGGATCTTGGATATTCATTTTCAAAGCCCCCAGGGCTAGCTCAGTTGGTAAGTGCACAGGGGTAACTCTTAAGTGAGCAGGGGTCAATTCTCGGAGAGGTCATAACTCTAGGCTATCGACCGACCCCCTGCTTTGCACTTGCCACATCTGAGTTTCTGATTTACCCCCTCCTCGGTAGGGGCAGCTAAGGGGGGCTGCTAATATGGCGGTTCCATTTTTTTTATATTCATTTTCAAGGTAAACCTAAAACCTTGAATAACCCTAAAATGTCAATTTTATCACAATTAGATTAACTACCATTTCAATCTAAATAGAAATATTTTATATTTATTTAGTGTAAAGATATCACACTCTTAGAAATCCAAACCTAAAATCTTGAATAACCCTAAAATATCAATTTTACCATGATCAAATTAACTATCATTCCAATCTAAATAGAAACATCCTATACCTATTCAATATGAAGGGATCACGCTCTTAAAAATTTAATACTTATTAAAGATCCTTAAATATATTAGGTACTCATTAAAAATAACCTCTTTAAATACTTTCAATAACTATGTTAAGCTTTTTAGAAGTCATAGTTATTGTAGTCTTATGAAAGTCAACTCTAGAAATAGTCTTCATTATAATCTTAACTCCACTCTATGACCTAGGATTGATTCCATAGTCATATGGAGCTCTATGGTAGGATGACATATTATCCTTATATTTTAGTTTATATCTTAAACCCTTCATGTGCTTGGATAGTTATTGTCCATCTAAATCTAGAGGTTCTTTCTTAGACCCCTTAAACACATTTGTATCTTCCCATGGTCTTCTTCAACTGATTAAGTCTGGACCTTAAGATTTGATTTTCTTTCTCTAATAAGAACCAAAAGAAAATATCTCAAAGTCAAAATTAAAAAAGAGAAACAAAGTGCATCTATTTCTTTCTCATTGAAAGGGATGCCCAAAGAACACAATTAATGATGAAATACATTATAAAAAATTACCAAAGAATTGTTCCCTATATGCTTGAAAAAGTCAATCCAAGAAAAAACAATTGACAACTTGTCAAGAGTCAAATTCTTCTCATTAGAGGAGAATAATGTAAACAAAAAAATATATTAATATAAAAAGCAACAAGCAACGATTGAAAAAATAACTAATACTTAATTGATTTGGCCAAAAGAAATGCCTCTTTCGCAACTGCTCTATCTTTCCACTTAACACAATCAAGTTTTTTTCAATTAAGGAGAATAACATAGTTAATAATTTAATTTTATTAAAAGTCTAAGGCATTAATATTTATAATTAGTTGAAATTTTTAAAAAGCTGTTTTTTTTTTTAAAAAAGATTTTATTAGAAAAGTTTATTATTTTATAAAAAATAAATCATGTTATCAAACTATAAAAGAGGTTAAGATCTCATGCGATAGATAAATTTTGCGATAACATATTTTTTTTAATTTTTTTTTCTTGGTTGGAATCAATAACTTTTCTTTACATGAAGATCATATTTTTGTTCTTTCATTGTGCTTTATCAATATAGCTCGTAGATAAAAACGCAATCACTAGCATAGTTGTAGTTGATGATTGAGTCAACAAAAGAGTGCCTTTAAATTAATTCATAGTTGAGTCGACAGGTAGTTAGCTTAAGTACATCGACCAATGAATAAAATATTTTTGGGACTAAGTTTAGAGTCAATGGACTATTGAAATAATCTAGTCAACAATGATGACTAAGTTGACCAAATAGCCAACTTGGGTTGATCATCTGGTAAATAAATATTTTTATTCATAGTTGAGTTAACTGAGAGTCAACTAATCAAGAATTAGTTAACTGATTAGGAATCAACTAACTGATTCGATTGAAATTCCAACATAAAAGCTAAAGAAAGCCATTAATATGAAGAAAAAAAGTGTATTAAAAGTCAAATGACTTAACGGTTATAGTGCATTAGTTGATTAATGGTGTAATTCAATTAATTAATTAGTATCACACAAAATGATCAAGTCAAACTGAAGACTTATAAAAGGGGAGTAATGATGGCCTTTTTAAGCTAATGTTCATAGCAATGCTTTTTAAAAAAATATCTTAAAAACACGTTGGGATCTCTACGATGAAGTACAAGACAATGTCTCTTTCAACAAAGTTTCTTCAAAAGAATACCTTGAAGTTCTAATAGAAAAGTCTAATTTACAAGGGCAAAGAGTAAAATTCTCTACAAGATGAAAAACTTGGAAAAGAATATGCTTCTTTGAAATTACAAGTAAAACAATAATTAAAATATTATCCAACCAAGTGAGATCGACTATACGAATCATCCTATATCATTAGACTACTTTCTCTACTATATCCTTATATATTTTTAAATAAAATTTATTTTATTTTATTATTGTTAACTATGTCTTCTTTGATCCTCTCTTCCTTTATTAACGTGTATATTTATTATGCTTTCACATTATCTGATTGAAATATTTATTGATCATCTAACTGAACCATTTATTGATCACCTAAGCATATATTTATACCATCTTAAATGCATTTCTCAGAATTTTTTCTCAATAGATGTAATCTCAATTTTCTCTCCAATATTCGTATTTCTTCTCTTTCCATTCTCATATATCTACATATCTACCATAATATGTTTTATCTTTGTAACTCTTATCTTCTGCTCACGAACTCGATTCATAGCTCAACATTTAACTTTATATAATATAATAAATTTTAACTAACATTTTATAAAACTTTCTTTTAAGTTTTAAAGATACCTTATAGTCACAAAGAACAATTGATGTCCTCTTATATTTTAATCATCCTGTTTATATCATATGTAAAATATCTCTATTAATCTCTCTATTCTTTTTGCAAAAACAATCCTACTTAAAGTTTTTAGTTACAAGTAGCTTGTCATCTTCTAGCTTAATAATTCCTTTGCTATGTCTAATACTATTAAACTTAAATTATATATATTTTATCTTGCTCTAATGAACCTAAACCTTTTACTTCCAATGTTTGTCATCGTCATTCAAACATAGTATTTACTCATTCACATGTTTCATCGGCCAAAACAATGTTATCTACAAATAATATAAACCATAATAACATGCCTTGGATGTTTGCAATAAATTTATCCACAACTAGTATAAAAAGATATAGACTTAGAGTTAATCTTTGATATAACTCTAATTTTATAGGAAACACTTTAGTTGATTAATTCATTTGGAGTCTTCGTTCTTATCATTATATTCTCATACATATCCTTATTTATTTCAATATTTATTACACTAACACATTACTTTTATAGAAATTTTTTTTTTCATAATTTTTCTTAAAACTCTAACATAAGTTTTTTCTAGGTTAATCAATGTCATGTATACACCTTGTTTCTTTTTCTTTTTTAAACACTTTAGTTGATTAATTCATTTGGAATCTTCGTTCTTGTTATTATATTCTCATACATATCCTTATTTATTTCAATATTTATTACACTAACACATTGCTTTTATAAAAAATTTTTTCCCATAATTTCTCTTAAAACTCTAACATAAGTTTTTTCTAGGTTAATCAATGTCAGGTATACACCTTGTTTCTTTTTCTTTTTTGATAGTTTTCAATTAGTTATGTAAGAAGATATATAACTTCAACTATCGATGATTCAAATATGAATCCAAATTGATTTTAGTTTTCTGTAATCTTCTTCCTAAATATTTTTCTATATCATTTTTCTTTTAAAATTTTATAGTACAACTCATTAACATAATATTCTTACAATTCACATAATTTTATATATCTCCTTTGTTTTTATAGGAGGAAACTTAGAATTTGTCGTACAATGATGACACATTTTATTTATTTTTAATATTAGATTAAATTACTTTAAAAGTTATTTAATACTCCACCTCTCTAATCACTCCCATGCATCTATTAGAATATTACCCAACTCAATTGTTTTTCCATTTTACATCTCATTTAACTCCTACTCTACTTCTAAAGTTTAAATTCTTTGATAAAAAATTAAATTTATATACCTCTTTTACGTAATTAAATTTTTATACTTTGACCTACTTAAATTTCCTAAATTAAACTGGTCACTAAATTTTTAATAATAAAAATATTTATTCCATTACTTCTTTATTTCGTCTTTCTTTACTAATACCTTGTTGAAGTTGCAAGTAAATGAATTGAAAAAATATCTAGAAAAACACATTAATATCTTTATCTATGACTAGGGACAAGACAAAGTCTCTTAAAAAGTAAGGACTTTACGGCTTTAAGAGAACAGTCATATTTGCAAAGGCAAAGAGTAAAGAAGCTAAAAAACTTGGAAAAGAATATGCTATTTTGAAATTGCAAGTAGATGAGTTAAAAAATATATATATCTAAAAAGCCACGGTTCCAAATATTTGACATGATATTTAAAAACCAACGTACAACATAAAACAAAACCAACTTACTGGACAAACTCATGCAAAACAGAAACTAACTTTATATGGTTCGTTCTTTATTTCATAGAAATGCAACATTCATGCCTAACTCTGCTAGGAAGTTGAAGACTTAATTTCTAAGCTAAATGATTCTTCCAAATCCAATACATTCAGTTCGAAAAATTCACTTTTATCTCTTATATTCTGTTCTCAATAAATTTTTTTTCAAAGATGACCATACAGTTCTTATCAAATTATGAACCATACAATTTGATCCTTCGAACAACATTGTAAGCGATTTTTATTCTTGTAAACAAGTGATAAAAAAAATTGTCCATCTTTAACCTTCTCGATTTTGCATCACATGTAGGTAAAGACGGCCGCGAGTTAAATATCCACATTTTAAGTACTAATTCAACTCTAATATAAAGAAATGAAGGTTTGTTCTCTGTTCAAACACGACAAAATTACTCGCTTCTAACGATAGGCAAGTCTGTGAATATACAATAAATAGATAAAATACGAGAGTATACACAAGTATCTACCATTTTAATAGACTCAAACCAACTAGTTTAAATTTAGTTCTATTATCTACTGATACTCGGTTATCAGATGTCTAGTGTAATCCCTACATACGAGTGCAATGTGATGATTCTCTTCAGTGATCCCTAATCAATCTCTTCATATTGATATACCTAGGTAATGGACACTTATCACTTATAGATGATTGCCTAACCTTACAACAAATAGTGTTAGAGGTTCAAGTTGACAAGTTCAGACACTTTTAGCATAAACAGTCTGATCTAACATGAACCTTGGCATCGTTTTCCATCAAGACTTGAGATTAACAATGATAATTTTTATGACAACCTAGAATATGACATTCCATACACTAGCAACACAATATAGAAAACAAATAAACACTAGAAAAGAAACATCATTCGGCAGAAGAAATCAACAAGAAGAAAAATTCCAGAGGTTTGGTGATCTTAAAGTGATCGGCTGAAGAATGACAATATCAAATGTTCTTTTATCTGTTTATTTATTCAAGGGGAACAGTGACAGTGTTAGCTAATACACGAAATTGGTGAGAACCTTGTTAACTAAATGTTCTCCATAAGCAGCCTTGTCAAACTTTGCCATCCCCCCAGTTTTTTGTTTGCAAAACTCAAAGGGTTCAACAGACGCATCAAAATTTGGCTGCTCAGGAAATAAATAAAAATTGAGGTAACAGAAAACTTATTATGTTGAAAATCAGATGAGCATACCTCGTAAAAGAAAGCTACAGATACACGATATTTTGAGGAGTTGTTGATCACTCTATGAAGAGTTGATTCGTATAATCCGTTGGACCAAATCTGGAATTCCTCAATGCATTCAGTCAAATAGTCTCAAGGAAAACTTTCAATTTGCATCATGAAGTATGACGGGAGTTATCAACAGTAGATAGGTTGACCTAATTTGGCCTTTTCATCTAAGTTTAGAAGTCACAAAAATGAAAATGAAGGCCATTTTGTTGGAAGGAAACACTATAAACAATTACACAGTTTTTTATCACTTTCAGAGGAAATCAAGAACCAAATCATGCTTTAAGACAATGCATTTTTTCCCCTTTTAGAGACATTGCATTCTTTTTCCTTTTATTATTTGAATGTGCTAAGAATTTTGAAAAAAGAGAGAATATAACCTTAAGCATGTCACCGATATTGCAAACAAATGTACCAGGAATAGGAGGTGCGGAGATCCATTCACCATTTTTGTTCTGGACCTACAATTTGGAATTAAAATCAAAAGACTATGACAGTTATTCTTTTCTAAGGCTTCAAGAATCACTTCACATGAAATAAGGATACTCCCCTAACATCACTTTGAACTAAAATCATACAAATCTAGTGCTGAAAGGACAGAACCCACTCTTTATTATGCATTCAGGTGCTTTTTGCTTCTTCTTTTTTAAATTGAATTTTTGAATGGGTGAACCACCTATTCAAATTACTTCCATACATAAAATAAGAGCTACATATGGAGTCTTAAAAAAATATAGATTACATGAAAGGCAATATCATCCCATTTAGTTAGAAATGTAAACAAGACTGACAAAAATCGAGAAAAATATTGATTCTAAATCCATGCCTTCCTTTTAATTCAGTGTTTGGAAATGATCATGCCTACATCGTGAAGATGTTATTGTCGACTGCAAGTCTCACAGTTTAATAGAACATATTCTTGTTTGCAGATTACCCTTTTGTCACTTGGTAGGTAGGAACTTATTGATGTGTGTGAAAATTTATCAGTTAGAACTGGACTACACCTTGGAAAACACTGGTTGGACCACCCACTATGTTTTCTTGTTGTGGATATGTTATCAGTTGGATGGATTGCAACCAACTATACCCTTTAACAATGCTGACATATACAACATATTTCCTCTTTATTTCTACCTCAAACTTGTAATTTATGATCTCTTACTACTTTCTACGTAGGTTTAAAATTTCAAGTCATGTTATGTTCGATCTCTGATTGTAATAATATAGTTTTAATACCATACCGTGTTATTCTAGTATAATTTCGTTAATTAAATTATTAGCAATAATATAATTAATTTTCATAGTAATTTTAGATTACCTTTTTATTATAATTAATTATTTACTTATAACCAAGGTTTAAAATTTTAACCCGCACCGAGGTTTCAGTCCACGACTAGAACAATACGATTTCAATACCGTATCGTATGTGCCAATATAGTTTCGATACTTTTTTATTTTTTTAAATATTAATATTTAATTATTTTAAATGTTCATTATTCATTTGATTTCAGATATTTATTATTGAGTATATTTCGATTTCTTCTCTTGAAATAATTGATATCCAAGAGATAAAAGTAAATAAATATATTTTTTTAAAGAAAATTGATATGTCATTAACTTAAATTAAAATTGATACATCATAACATGTTATCTTACTAATATCAAAAAGAGTTTCATGAATCAAATAAAAGCATTAGTTCTTGTAACATCCTGCTTAGATCAACCCCGTAATTCTTTAACACCCAAATCAAATAATTATCCCATGACATACAATATTGATATTGATTTCTCCACGAGTCCATCAATATATTTTGATTCACTGCTGAAAGTTGGACTGAAACTGGTGTCACTGAAATCAGAACTGGTAAAGATATAGGATAAGAATAAGCATACGTTCCCGAGTTTAGATATGATTGATCACCATATGATGCATCAAAGCTATAAAAAGGCTAAGAGTATGATAAACTCTGATCAGAATCAATCTCAGCTAAACCCTCACATATCTTGATAATCACGAGCTTCTCTTTGCCTATCACCCTTATATCGGCATTGATACTAACTTTTAATAGTTCTAGCTTCATGATCTTCATCTTGAGTTGCATACGTGAAATTTTGCTCACATGTCCAAGGCTCTGATGTTGGAGTTGGTGGAATAAGTTTCACTACCATCGGGTAAACCATCACTATCCTTACTTCCATGAGTACTTGCACTGCTATTAACATTACTATTATCATTTTGAACTTCTCGTCGGATTGCAGTGTCAAAAAGCAATGATGTTTCATCACTATTATCATGTTCTTGCTCATTAATTGCATCAAGTAGATTTTCACTAATTCTCAATTGACCCATTCTCTTAAAAGTAAGAATTTTATCCTTTCCTTTCTCTTTAGTAAAAATTGTAGGAGCTTTATTTTTGCCTTCATCTATCGATGTTTGTTTGATTTGGGGTTAAGATGTTTGAGAACGTTAAGGTCGAGATCCAAAAAATCAAAATTCTTAGTCAAAAGCTTCGTCATCATCATTTTCCTCAACGATACTTCTTTTAGCTTGTATTTTTTCAATTTGTTGAGTAAAAAATTGAGATGGACATGATGGATCTCTTGCTTCATCAAGTAACGCATTTTCAACCTCAATAGTACACCAATCCATCATTGGATCATTGTCACTTTGGATAAATCCAATATTAAATAAGTCTACGTCACCAAATTCTTGTTCTTTCTTTTCTTCTGTTATTGCTCTTAATTGAAGGCACATATTCTAATAAACGTAGACCATTTTTTCCAAGGGACGATAAGAAAGACGATTTTGTACTTTAGTACGAATGAGGGAGAAAATTGAACAATTTCTTTCATAACCACTTGAAGACATTATCTGTGAAAGAATTCGCACCGTAATCTTTTTCAAATTTAGCACTGATCCTGTATATTGTAACCACCACTTAGCTATAAGACAAATAAGCACAAACTTAAAATAGTATCTATATTTATAGATAATAATTAGTCATAATTTATGTTACATTTACCTACATCCATCTTATATTTGCATGATATTGCAAAAGGATCAACAAAAAAATCACATCCCTCTTAAAATAATCGACTTTCATTAATAGCCTTAGCAGCTAATTATCTATATGCTTATAGTCTTAATATTACATTTCTGAGGGCGACTGATAAATCATCATTTGTGGCAAGATTATAATGGTATTAATATACCGGATTGATATAAAAATCTAAAATAATTAAATATATATAATTACTAATAAAAATATGAAAAAAATATTATTAAAAAATACACACCTACCAAATGAATATGTTTTACCATTTGATTGTCTAACCTTTGGTCAGTGATTATAGACGTCTTTTAATTTCCTTTTTTATTCATGAATTAGGTGGTAAATGTTACTCATTTGTGGCTTGTTGTCTATATCGACTTTACGTAAAACAACATACAAGGGCTCTATTGTTATAAGAATATCTACAATATGATCCTAAAATCTAATAGATATAATATTTTTTTTGCGTCTCCTTATCTTCAATCGTACTAGAATATCGAGAGGTTTCCTAATTCTCAGAAGTGAAAACTTTTTTTTAAACGACTTTAATAAAAAAAAGTGAGTTACAAACTTAGTTGCTCCTGTTGTAGAATCTCCCCATCAATAAATTTCCTCATTAATCCGTGAATCTAATGATGATTACATATGAATTTTGTTAACAATTGATCTATTTTTACAATCTTCACTATATCGAGTTTACCAATATTTATTATCATCAATTGATACAGTGTGCTCACATGATATCCAAAATAATGTTTGATAGTCTTATTCTAATAACCCTCCGACCCTCTTAAAGTTGGCACCATTATCTATAATCACCTGTACTATATGTTCTACACCTATCTCTTGCACTACATTATCCATCAAACGATATATCTAAGTTGTATTATGATATTCTAGAGTTGCATCAACAGATTTATGAAATATCGTCTTTCTATTGTAGTATAGTAGAAAATTGATAATGCTCATTCGTGTAGGTCCTATCTAGCTATCACACATCAATATAACCTCATATAAGCTTCATTGCTTCTTGCATGATAGAATCCAAGTTTTGATCTCCTCCACTTGTTCATCTAAATATGGACTAACAATTTCATCTAAATATGGAGGTTGAATACCAAGTCCATATTTTTGAATGTTAGATATCATACTGCGGTAGTATGTGTTATTTGCCACGTTAGAATGTATTTGATTAAAATAAAAAGATTTAGCAATACTTTAGCTGATTGATTTCTTCTTCTCCCTTGTATAAGCATCATCAATCCTACTTTATTCACTAGCTTAGTTTGAAAATGTCAATAGATTAATATCAGCAATATCAATTGTATGGCTCATCCCATAGAAGGAAAGAAATGACCAATACTAGTTTGTGTTGAAGTAATACGAGCTCTTGCAATTCTCTCCATTATTATTGCACTAGTTAAGCCACTTCCACTAGCACCAGTTGAACCACTACCACCAATGCCAACTATATTGTCACCATATCACATATGTTGATTATATGCATATTGAGTTCTAGAAGCATTAAGAGTTGCTAAAAAATTTTCATCATTTAAATCTTCACCAAACCTTCAAATTCATCATAGACTAATTCTCCAAAGGCTCGCCTATCAAAAATTTCACGTTGTTATTGTTTATGCTTCAATTCTTTTTTGTCATTAAATTCCTCTTTCATTGTATGACAAATTTCTTCGGGAACTTTTGAACATCTAGAAATATCTAAATATCTACTAACAAGATGTTTTACGCATGTAACTCCGCCCATGATGACCTATCATGGCCGGTCCCAAGCCCGGATAAAGGAGGAGGGTTGCGTTAGGTTGCCAGCCA
>JBAMHZ010291046.1:0-13212 GCA_037177395.1 Alpinia galanga | reverse complement strand
CTTGGGTATAACGTCATCGTCATCAGACGACAGCGTCTCCTTCCGAGTACGGACTACTTCATTAAAGCTGCCGAAAGTAATTCACCTTGACGTTCATCTGTGTGAAGTCTTGGCGGGCTCTCAGACTTCGATTCTGAGTCCGGTAGGCGGAGCTGGAGGAACCTTGAGGTGGGTTCGACCTCCTGCATGAGGAGTGACCCGTGATTCCCTCAATGGACCAAGACGTTCCTTGATGGTCGGCCTGTTGGTCGTGGTGAGAGTTTGTTTCACCGGAGGCGTAGATATAGACGCCGGAGGTGGTCTTGGTGCTGCGGCAACTTTGGTTGAAGCGGGGGTCGGTGTTGGCTTCGTTGCCGGAGTGGTTGACATTGAGATGCCCTCAGCTTTTGGCTTGGGCGCCGGGGCCATTGGTACTGAGGCGCTCGCAACTCTTGGCTTGGGCGCCGGGGCAGGATTTGGAGTGTCGGCGGTCTTGGGCTTGGACGCCGTGACTGCCGAAACTGGAGTGCCGTTAGATTTGGGCCTCCAAACCTAGCAGTGTGTCGGTGGCTTCTTTGCCACCTCCTTCTTCAATTCACGAGCTTGCTGCACTAGAGCTCGTGCTTGAGCGAGGAGCGTGCGTCACTTCTGGATGCATTCCTGAAGCGTGGAGCGGTTCCGCTTGACACGGACCCACTCGTTGGTCGATGGCTTGGGGATACCATCGAAAACTTGAGGCTGTAACCTCTGTTTTAGCTTGGACCTTAGATCTGCTTCGTAACGGATCCCGTCCATTGATTCGTTGGCCTTCGCTAGCTGCTTGGCCAATCTCTGACGTCGCCGTTGGCGTGCGCGCTTAGTAAGCGCCAGCTCACCGTCAGCGGGCATCTCGGGCGCCGAGGTGACAGGGGCTGCGGGCGCCGAGAGGGTTTCGCTGCACTTGATAGCAGCGGGGTTGGACTCGCCGTTGTTGGGCTCTGCAGCTTCGGCCCATCTGCTCCTCCTTGCAGCGGAGGGCTGGTTGGAACGGCGGGGGGAACTGGATCTGGATCTGGAGGAGGGTGAGGAAATGAACTCCTCGAACTTCGCCTGGTCGAATTCGAACTCGACCTCCTCCTCGACCGGGATCAGGATCCTCGGTTGCGTCACGACGACTTCCGATTTGAAGTCGTTGGCTCCCACTGTGGTCGCCAGATTGTTCGCGGGGAAAATAGTTGTAGGAGACATTCTCATTGATCTGTAAAACGAACTGTTACAAATTTATTTTTTGATAACAAGTTACAGAATTACAACTCGCCTTTTTATAAGGACTTTTACAACGAGAACATCAAATAAAAAATTACAACTTTATATGTTTTTCTCCTTTTTTGTGAACAAACGCGGGGGATCTCTATTTTACGGGATCCCTCGCTTTTGTGGGATCTTTGCCTGTGACGGGGACTTCTATTACGTCCGTGGACCACCGAGCAATCCTGATCTATGAACGATCTAGGTGCGAGGACCGCTGATCTAAACGGAAATCAACCCACGTAAGGGGAAGATAACCGGCGCTGGTGAGATCTACGAGGAGAAATCACGAGCGAACCCTGCTCTGGGACGCAGCCACAGAGTAGAGGGTATCCCTGATTCTAGGACGCAGCCTAGAATAGAGGGTGTGTTAGATCGCGTTACCTGACCTAAAGATCGGCGAACTTGAGCGTCGACGGCTGATGATTTTGGCGGCGCTCTCGCGTAGATCCGGAACTTTGCAGAATTTTTCCAACCCCTGGTAAATGAGACCACCCCTCCTATTTATAGGAAAATCAAGAGGGGGGTGCTGGTTGGGCTGAGTGGCCGAAGTGCTTGGGACGTGGCCGAAGCGCTTGGGACATGGCCGAAGCGCTTGGGGACGTGGCCGAAGTGCTTGGGACGTGGCCGAAGCGCTTGGGGACCAGGCCAAAGCGCTTGGAACGTGGCCAAAGCACTTGGGGACCAGGCCGAAGCGCTTGGGATGTGGCCGAAGCGCTTGGGGACGTGGCCGAAGCAATTGGGACGTCACCGAAGCACTTGGGGACGTGGCCGAAGCGCTTGGGGCGTGGCCGAAGTGCTTGCGATGTGGCCGAAGTGCTTGGGACATGGCCAAAGTGCTTGGGGACGTGGCCAAAGCGCTTGGGACATGGTCGAGGTGCTTGGGACGTGGCCGAGGCGCTTAGGGACCAGGTCGAAGCGCTTGGGACGTGGCTGAAGCGCTTGGGGACCAGACCGAAGTGCTTGGGACGTGGCCAAAGTGCTTGGGGACGTGGCTGAAGCGCTTAGGATGTGGCCGAAGCGCTTGCGACGTGGCCGAAGCGCTTGGGACGTGCCGAAGTGCTTGGGGACGTGGCCGAAGCGCTTGGCCTCGTACCAAGCTTTTTCGGCCTAGGCCGGTCTTTTTCAGCTTTTGGTCGATGTTCTGTCCGTTTTGACCCCTTTTCCGATATTTCTGAGCTTGGTTGATTGTTTCGTAGATTCCAGAATTCGATTGGCACAGCATCGTCGCTTGAGTTCGGTTAATTCCGTCACGTCGATGCTTGAGTCTGATCAACTCGCTTCATTGAATCTCGCTGACCTGGAGCTTCATCGTTGGATTTATTCCGCGATACGTTGCTCCGTTAACTTGTACGCCTTGTCGACTTACTTCATGTATTCGTTGACTCACTTTATGCGTTTTGTGGTGTGATTACGTCGTTAGCGGTTCTTGGTCGCATCAGTTGATAGTTCGTTGGTCGCGAACCCACCTTCACGAGTCTCGTTCGGGTACTGATAAGTGATTTTCCGCGCCTACAGATACCCCCTCCAAAGTGTCTCAGTCTCGATTTGTGGACGAACCTGGGATACTTTGGATATGATAGGCCCTAACCTTCAGTCGGTGTGACAGGACCTATAGACAACTTCGGTGTTCGATCTCTCGAATCCTTTCAGACTTTCCAGTTCTTTGTAGGATTGCTGAAGGCGTCACGGTGCTGCATTTATTGTCTGACCGCTGTCGAGATCTTGACCTGAAGTCGATGAGTGAATTTTTTTGTTTTGAGAATAGCCTCAATGCTCGATTCCTCCAATCCTTTCAGATTCTCCAGTTCTTTGTAGGATATCTGAAGGCATGATGGTGCTGCATTTATTGTCTGACCGTTGTTGGAATCTTGAACCTTGGCTGATGAAGCTCTGTGGTTGACTCGAGTTGGTGAGTTGCTATCCAATTGACCATCAAACTGCACATGGGACTCCTTGGTTGATCTAGGAATTCTCCATTACGACACGTTGTTTGGCGTCAAGTACATAGATTCAGCGAGCGATGTTGATCGTCGTTTGGTTTTACCCGGATTCGGACCGTTGATCGGCGAATCCTAAGGTGGCGACGTTGGTTACTTCCTCAGTGGGAGGAGATTAGGGTTTTGCCCCTCTAATCAATGAGCTGATCGTCATTTTGACCGTTGTGGGCGGAAATAGGGACTCATCTCCTGTGTCGGCGAATCGGCAAATCGGCGACGCATTGTCTAGCGTCGGTCTTATTTCCACGCTTTATTTTATAATTATCAAGTTATCCCTAAAAATATGAGAATATTTTCTGGGAACTTCTTGAGAAAATAGAAAACAGTTTATACTCATGTAACGTTTTGGAGTATCTCAGTGGGAGGAATTTTCTTCGAGACGCGTTGTTCAGCGTCGGTGGAAATTTCTTTTCTCCCGCGCTTCAATAGCGCCATTCGAGTTATCCCTAAGAATGTTAATTCCCTGGGAACTTCTCGGGCGAAGTACTTTGTTGATGTGACGCCCAAGTCCGAGTTGGAGTGTTTGCGGTCGATGGGCGCCGCAATAAAACTATTCTGCGTGTGGCGATCATGGATGTGCCGCTCGTGGGAGATGTCGGCTCTTGTGAAATTACCGATGAAATCGCCTATTTGTTTGGTGACTCCGTCGATGCTCCAGATGTGATCTTCGGGTCTTATGTTGAACACTCGCAAAATATTGTAGGATTTTTGGCAAACCCTCAGCCATCAACGGGTTTGATATGCCTTTACCGATTACCGTTTGAACCGGGCTAGCGCGCAGATTATTAAACCCGTTCTGCACGTGACGTTGTGCTAAAAGAATGAGACTCCTTTAGACTTTGTGCTATGATATTGAATACATAGACTTTAAACTCTTTTACGGGTCAGAGACCACCCGGCAACACTGTGAGGCGTTGGCTTTGGGATTTTTGGCAAACCCCCAGCCCTCAACGGGTTTGATTTGCCTTTACCGATCACCGTTTGAATCGGGCTAGCGTGCGGATTTCCCATACCCGTTCCGCACGTTACGTTGTGCTAAGAGAATGAAAGCCTCTTAGACTTTGTGCTACGATGCCGAATACGTAGACTTGGGACTCTTTTACGGGCAAGAGGTCGCCCGGCAACGCGTGTTAGGCGTCAGCTTTGTCCTTTCTTAGGCTTCAGGACAAACTACCCCAGAATCGAACTCTGGTGTCTTCTTCAATCGGATAGAAGACTAAACCGGCAACGCGTGTTAGGCGCCGGCTCTAGGGTTTTTTGGCTAACCCACACCCTTTGCGAATTGTTTATATCCGTCTCGCAGATGACGTTGTGCTAGGAGAATAAAATTCTCTTAGTCTTTATGCTACGATATTGAATACGTAGACTTAGAACTCCTTTACGGGCAAGAGGCTACCCGGCGACGCGTGTTAGGCGTCGACTTTGTCCTTTCTTAGGCTTCAGGACAAAATACCCCAGAATCGAACTCTGGTGTCTTCTTCAATCGGATAAAAGACTAAACCGGCGATGCGTGTTAGGCATCGGCTTATCCCTACTTAGGATTCGGGATCGAATTCCCCACGCGTGTGAGGCGTAGATTATCCCTGCTTAGGTTTCGGGATAAAATACCCCAAGACAAATCCTGGTGTCCTCTTTTGACCGGAGAGCGACTAAACCGGAGGGAACTGATAAATGAAATTGATTGTGGGAAAGGAAGAATTTTATATTCTATTTCCCGATACCGGAGAGGAAGAATTTTATATTCTATCTCAAGAAAACGGAGAGGAAGGATTTTATACCCTATCTCCGAGAAGAGAAAACTGAAAGTGGGATCTCCACTTCAAGAATCCCAGGGGGTGAAACTAAGAGTGGGATCTCCACTCCGAGAATCGAAAAGATTCAGATATGTTTCCTTTTATAGGATCCACTATCCGATCTGAGGTCAGTCGGGTATGTTTCCTTTTATAGGATTCGCTACCTGACTGAGGAAAGAGGTTCAAGTATGTTTCCTTTTATAGGATTCGCTACTTGATCTGAATTTGAATTTCTCGTTTATCGAGTTGAGAGTTTGATCTTTTATAGCAGTGGGCCTCTTGTTCATAAAGAATCGAGAGGAGATTCTGCTGATGTAACGGACCAAGAAAATTTTTGGACTTACCGTCAATGAGCTTGATCGGTAAGGAAGATTTGGTGGAGGATAGATTTAGGGTTATCCTCAGGGGTGATGGGTATAATATTCCCCGAGGAATTTCCCATCAGGAATGGGTTATCCTGAATGTACTACGGATAGTACTTCTTCAGGAACTTCCCATTTATCGGCATTAATTGCCTATCGCCATTCTGGGTGATCAAGCGATATGCACCGTTCGAATAGACTGTTTCTATTACAAACGGTCCTTCCCATTTGGGCTCGAACTTACCTTTCTTTTTGGAGTTGAGGATGATTGGTCGTCGAGCAGCAAGGACGAGATCTCCTTCCTTGAAACTTCTCTGTCGGACCTTCTTATTGAAAGCTCTCGACATTCTGGCCTGGTAAAACTCAATGTGTTGTTGAGCCATCAAGCGTTTCTCATCCAGCCTTTCGAGTTCTTCGAGGCGTCTCTGATGATTTTCTTCCGTCGTCATCTCTGTTGCCAGAGCAATTCGAAGTGACGGGATTTGGATTTCCAATGGGAGTATCGCTTCACATCCGTATACCAGGGAGTATGGAGTTGCTCCCGTAGGCGTTCGTATCGTCGTGCGGTATGCCCAGAGTGCTTCCCCGAGCTTGTCGTCCCAATCCCTCTTGTTAGTTTTTACCAGCTTCGACAGAATTTTGATAATCGTCTTGTTGAAGGCCTCGGCTAAACCGTTGGCGGCGGGATTATAAGCCGTTGACGAGACGTCTTGGATTTTAAATTTTTCGCAAAACCTAATGAAGGCGTTGCTGATGAATTGAGGACCGTTGTCATGCACGATCCGTCTCGGTACACCGTGTCGGTAGATGACGTGGTGCTTGATGAACTTGATGACGTTGTTCGTCTTCACTTCCTTGAGCGGGATCGCTTCAGCCCACTTGGAGAAGTAGTCGGTGATCGCCAGGATGAACCGGTCACCTTTGACGGACGGAGGAAAGATAGGACCGACAACGTCCATTCCCCATGTCTCGAATGGCCATGAAGTAGCCGACGGATGCAAGTGCTCTGGTGGCTGATGCAGATAATTCGCATGTATTTGACACGAATGACACTTTTGAGCGTATTCGACTGCGTCGCTAACCATTGTTGGCCAGTAATATCCCATTCTTCTGATGCGATCATAAAGTTTGGGTCCGGGTTGATGCGCGCCAACATCTCCTCCGTGAGCCTCTCGAAGGACTTCCTCCGCCTCTTTGGTTGAAAGGCATCGAAGTAAGAGACCATCGTATGTGCGACGGTACAACGTCTGGGTTTGGGCGTCGTAAAAGAATCTCGGCGCCCTCCTTCGGATCGATTCCCTTTCTTTCACATCTTCTGGCAGAATACCGTGAAGGACGTAATCAATAATAGGAAAGCGCCAATCCCGAGGTTCGAACTCAATCTGGTTTGAGTGAACCTCTCTGGTAGGCACCCCCTGTTCGACCCCCAGCTCGACTTCTTCTTCGTTGTATATGGGTATGCATAGTTGGTGTGTCCTCACAGTGACTAGCTGTTCAGTCTCAGGAGGCTGCGCTAATGATACCGCCAATGCCGCTAGAGCGTCTGCGTACACATTTTGGAGGCGTGGAATATACTCGATAAAGAATCCTTCGAACGAATCTGCCATCTCAATGACAGCCTGGTGATATGGGATCAAATCCGGGTTTCTAACTTCATAGTCACCTCGGGTTTGCTTGACCACCAGTTGTGAATCTCCGAAAGCCTCAAGATATTCGACCCCCAGTTCTTTAGCAAAACTGAGTCCGATGAGCAGCGCATTGTATTCAGCCACATTGTTGGAACATGGCTCGGTCAACGTGTAGGCTCGTGGCATCACGTGTTTCTCTGGGGAAACTAGGACAACTCCGACTCCGGACGAAATTCTAGAACACCCCGGAGAGCTCGCTACATTGGTCGCTCGAGAAGCTCCATCAAAATATAATCGCCACACTTGGTGGTGCGATGTAACATTGGCCTCGTGGGTCTCATCAGGCAAATCATCGTATAGTTCTGCCACATCCGTTGTTGGATTAGACGCTAACAGGTCACAAATAGCCTGCCCTTTGACTGACTTCTGTTGTTTGAAGTGCATATCATATTGGGATAAAAGCAAAGCCCATTTGGCTAGTCGCCAATTCATGGATGCTGGTTGCGTCATGAATATCCGGACAGGGTTCACATTGGAGATGACGTGAATCGTCTGCCCGACTAAATAGTGTCGCATCTTCTGAATTGCGAACACTAGTGCAAGGCACTGCTTCTCGACCATCGGATAACGAGACTCAGCGCCGACTAGTGTTCGACTTAGGTAATACACCGCTTGCTCGTGACCGTTGTCGTCATCTTGTGCGAGTAACGCGCTTAACGAGTGGTCTGTCGCTTTGATGTAAATCAAAAACGGTTTACCCGACATCGGTGCAACGAGAACAGGAGGATTCGCAAGATAGGCCTTGATATCTTCAAACGCCTTTTGGCAAGCGTCATCCCACACGAATGATATACCCTTCTTTGTTAATCTTGAAAATGGCTGGCATTTTCCGGATAAGTTTGATATGAATCGCCGGACGTAAGCCAATCGTCCCTGTAGCCCTCTGAGCTCTCTAAGATTTTTCGGGGGCTGCAGCTCATTTATTGCCTTTACTTTATCTGGGTCGATGTGAATGCCCTTGGTGGTGACAACGAATCCGAGGAATTTGCCGCTGGACATCCCGAGGAAAGATTTAGTTGGGTTCATCTTCAGCTGATGAGTTCTCATGAGCTCAAACATCGTTCTGAGATCTCTGATATGATCGTTTTTGTCCCGACTTTTTACCACTAAATCATCCACATAGCATTCGACAGTTTTCCGGAGATGCTCCTGGAAAATTTTCGTCATTGCCCGCTGATATGTGGCGCCTGCGTTCTTCAGACCAAATGGCATGACCGTGTAACAGAAAATGCCAAGGGGAGTTCGGAACGCCGTCTTTTCCTCATCGTCCGGGTGCATTTTAATTTGATTGTAACCCGAAAACCCGTCCATGAAGGACATTCGCTCGAACCCACACGTGTTATCGACGATTACATCGGTGATTGGAAGCGGGAAATCATCTTTGGGGCACGCGGCATTCAGGTCTCTGTAGTCAACACAGATCCTGATCGTCCCGTTCTTTTTGAGCACCGGAACAATATTTGCCACCCACTCTGGATGCTGCACTTCCCGGATGAAACCTGAAGCTATGAGCTTCTTCACTTCCGCCACAATTGCTTCCATGACCTGTGGACGGAATCTCCTCTGCTGTTGCTTGACAGGTTTGGCATCTACTTTAATGTGTAGTCGGTGTGTGGCCACATTTGAATCTAGCCCTGGCATATCTTCGTAACTCCATGCGAAGACGTCGATATACTCTCTGACCAGAGCAATCATCTCCTCTTTCTCTTCTGATGAGAGACTATTACTGATGAAGATAGGTCTGGGGTGTTCCTCATCGCCCATGTTGACCTGGATCACCTCATCTTTAGTGGGGGGTTCTCTTTGTTCGAAATGATCCCCATATTGCATTTTGAGGTGATGGATCCATGGGTCTTCCCACGTCGGCATATTTTCGTCATCTTCCATTGCGGTGGGATCGGCCGTAACCATGTTTGACATTAGTCCCTGGAAGAGTTCACCGAGACTTGCGTCAGAATCCCAAGTAGAGGAATCAGACGAATATCCGCCCCTTGGGTTGGACAACTGATTATCGATTAACCAACAACATTCATCTTCTGAGGATACATAACCCAATCCTCTTCTGAACTTATAATAATTGTCGGGTTTCCCTTCTGGGACATGCGCGGCTTTAGGTGGGACTCGAGGACCTCGTCCAAAGCAAAGCCCCTCGCCTTTTGCTAAGTCATACCCCCATCTCCTCATGAGGTTCTGAACTTTTGGACTATATCCGGATAGATGGATCCCAGACTCGCCACTGTCCGCATTCCTTCCTAAGAAGTGATCCGGTGTTGGGAATGACTCCCCTCTACCGTAGATCAAGTCCTTTTCATCTTTTATTTTGGCGGGGATGACGAATGTGGTCCCGAATGAATCTCGGAGTTGCTTTTGTGTTACACACGACGATCGAATCGGCATGTGCAGCTCGGGGTCATGGTACAACCCTATAATTACATCATTAAAAGTCGGAGAGTACTCTAAATCATTATTTATTTCATCAGTGGCAAGTTGCCAGTTACAACTTTCATCTGACGATTCTCCATCGTCAAGATTGATTACAACAGGTACAATGTCATTCAAGACAAAACCGCTATCATAATCAAACCCGGCCTCGGAATCAGCCTCTTCACCGCTGTCCGTGCCTTGGGCCGATGATTCAGTATCGGATTCGTTCCCGTAAAGGAGGGAGTCTGTGAAATAGTTCTCCAGCCCCTTAAACGGTTGCTTATCCGCGACCACCGTCTTGACCTCATTATTAGTGTCGACATATTTCAGACACTGATGGAGGGTAGAAGGGACTATAACATTGTTATGGATCCATGGCCGACCCAGTAACAAGTTATAGGAAGTCTCTGCATCAATGACATAGCAAGTGACTTCAGACTTTAAGTCTCCCATTCGGCACTTTATCCGGATCTTACCAAGTGGTCGGGACCCACTGGTGTTAAACCCATATATGACTGTGCCTGTAGCTGCAAGCCTGCTGACCGAAATCCCGAGGCTGTATAGCAAGCGCAAGGGCATAATGCTCACAGCGGAACCCGGATCAACTTGGATCCGGTTGACTTCACTGGAGCCTATATATCCCGTAAAGTATAACGGTCTGTCGTGCTTTGAATTCTTCGTTTGCATATCTTCTTTGGTGAAAGTTATGCACGGAAGCTGTTTTACTGCTAAATTGCACTGCCGGACCGATGGCACTGGTTCATCGGGGATTTGTTTGACTTCAGTCAGGAATACCTCAGAATTCGCCAGGGCTTCTTGCAAAGCCTCCCTAGTCTCCTTTGATAGCCGTAGAAGCTCGTAAAGGGTCATTCTCGCCGGAGTATTGGCCAGCTGCGCCATGATGTTGAAGCGATATTGGGCTTTAGAACACTCCGGTTTGTCTCCCCGAATCGGTTTGTTGAACCGTGATTGCTTCGGTTGCGGGATTTCTTGTTGTTGCGGGTGCTTGTTCTTCAACTTAACTGCGTCCTCAGTTTGTTGCGGCTTCCCGTCGCAGGCAGGAGGAGTAACTATCACCCCCAGCTCCGTTAGCGTCTTCACATTTAGGTCGGACGCCTCAGGGTACTCGTAATGATACTCATGTCCGCTTCGGGTGGCTAGAGCTTCTCGCTCCTCTTCAGAAAATTGGAGTGTCGCCACCTGTTCATCATCTTCCTCTATGACTGCCGAGGTGGCATGGCATCGCTTCCCTTTGCCCTTCGACTTCTTTTTTGACGAAGATGATGCCCATTGATCGTCCGCAAGCAGATCTGGATGAACCCAAAGAATTTCTCCTTTAGGGGTCGGGTGCGGCACAAGTCCTTTGTTGCGTTGGCCATGGGGATCGTCGTTCACCGTCTTTATACCCACTTTTGTGACGGGTTGAGGTTGGAACCAATCCAGGGGTACGGACCCGAAATTGACGGATACCGCATTCGCACCCACTTTCTTCTCCTTTGGCGTTTTTGGGGTAATGACCCCTACATCGATCAAGGCTTGAATCTTGTCCTTGAGATGGTAGCAGGACTTTGTCGGATGATGAACCGCTCGGTGGTAAGCGCAATACCTCGGATCAGTAGTCATCCTCGCCTCCTCTTGATTTTGGATGGGTGGCAGTTGAATTTTGTTGTTATCCAAGAGGTATTTGAAAATACCGGGCACCTCATCATCTTTGAAGGCATATGTCTTGGGGAACCTCGGCTGAGGCGCCTGTTTTGGAGGCGGACGCTGCCATTGGGGCTGAGATTGCTGCGGAGCTCGTTGTTGGGGTTGTTGCTGCCTTTGCTGCTGTTGTTGCGGTTGCATCTGGAATGTCGGCTTTGCATCAACCGCATTTGCTTGTGCTTTCCCCCTGCCTTGTGGAGCAAAATTTTGCCGGGGGTTGTAGGGCGCTTGCTGGCTTCTCTCGGCTTTCTTCCTCTTGAGGAACCGTTCGGCTTGCTCTCCTCGGACTTTGAGGTCCTTCCAAGTCTTGGACGGGGCGGTTCCCATGGCCTCCAACACCTCAATTGACAAGTTGTTGTGGCAAGTTTGAAGGATGAACTCTTCGGAGATTGGATCCCGGCAATTCATAGCTTTATTGCGGAATCGCTTGACAAAGCTTTCAACCGTTTCTCCATCCTTTTGTTTTTCGTCCAAGAGTGCTCCAATTGATATCTCAGTGTCATCATCAAAGAAGTTGGTGAGGAATAAGTTTTCCATGTCATCCCAACTGTTAATAGTCCCCGGTTTGAGACGGCGGTACCAATCGAAGGCAGCTCCGCGAAGAGTGCCGACAAATGACCGAACCATCAAAGGTTCATTACCGGAGATTATTCCCAAATGGGATTTGAAGTAAATAAGGTGTTGGGTAGGTGAACCCTTTCCATCGAACGGCGTGAAGTTAATCAGATTAAACTTTGCCGGATATGGAATGGATTCCCACCCCCTTGGGTAAGGACACGGTATACCTGTCTTTTTTACCTCTTGGCCGGAGATTATGGAGTTGATCTTACTTTCCAACTCCTTAATTTTGTCATTCTCAGCTGAACTTTCACCCGGATGACCTTGAGGGAGGGTGTTGCTGCCAGGATTGTGGGCGCCATGATCTTCACCCGCATCTGAATCGCCGTCGGCTTGAGAGGGGTGGTCGCGATGACTTGACTCGCCCATCTTTTCCCTTAGTGCTTGCATTTCTTGATCATGCATCTCTCTCATTTGTTGAATGGCCATCTCCATTTCAAATTTGAAGCTTTCTTTTTGTTTGGTCAAAGCTTCTTCTAGCATCTTAGCCATCTGTTCAGTGCTGATCATCAATGCTTGGCAAGGTGATCCTTCACTTGAAATGGTGTTGTCTGATGCTACTGCAGAATCGGTATCCGACTCCTCATCACTCGCGGGCAATCCCTTTTGTATTTTGTCGTAATCAGGGCGCCTGAGTGCCCCGGACCGCAAACGAGTTACGCGTTGCGATGCATCAGGGTTCGGACGAGTTGATGACCCTTTAGCGGTCATGTTTGCGGTTACTCGGGCCAATTCTTCACGAGGCCCTGTTCTTCTCTTTCGGAAACGCCTCGAGTTGCGTTCCGGCATTTTAGTGCCGAGTCTGTCGAAGACCGATACCTTTTTCTGGGCTTCCTCGGTGCATTTACACTCGGAGAGGACTGCTTCGATCATCCTTGAGCAGGGACAATGAAATCTTGATTCTGGGGAACTCCTTCTCTTTCGGGACTTATTCGTACTCGCAGTGCGATAGTACAACTCGTCGGTGCGAACACCGGAGCAACCCATCGTACGCGAGCACGGATGTTCCTCCTTTTGGGGAAGAGGGACTTCATCATTAGTCCCGAAAGTCACGCGCCTCCAAATTTGCCCTTGTGGGCATGACATTTTGTCGGGCTCTCGGACTTCTATCCTTAAGCCAAGGCGATTGTTGGTAGGAGTTGGCCGTTTGAGGGAAATCACTCGGGGTTTCTTTGAAGGGGCCGAGCATGGATTGGCTGGAGCTTTAGCTGGTTGATTATTCAGCGGGCCAAGACGTTCAAACACCGGAGGCTTGGGTGCGACGGCCGGTTGCTGCTGGGTCCTGGTTGGAGGAGTTGGGGATGGTTGGACTTTGTTTGTCCCTTCGGCCTTGACCGCTGATCCGGTTTCGGCCTCC
>JBAMHZ010290935.1:0-13213 GCA_037177395.1 Alpinia galanga | reverse complement strand
TAGGTAACTCCGCCAAGAAATCTCTCACTACTTGAGCTTTTATAATTGTTCTTAGGTGGTACTGCAAGTCATACTTGCTCATCTCTACCGTAAATTTTGATAATCATCCAGAAAAATCACATTTGGTCAGAATCTTCCCCAAGTGACTATTAGTGAGTACAATCACTAGATGTGCGAGGAAGTAAGGATGCATCTTTCGGCTGTGAGCATCAGGGCGTAAACCAACTTCTCTAACTCTAAATAGCATAACTCGGTTCCCTTCAAGATATGACTGGTATAATATATAGACTGCTACTATGAGTCCTCTTGCTGGAGGTGCATTGAGCTGATGGCTCCCTCAGACACCACCAAATACACCCAAAGTATTTCTCCCTCCTTGGGCTAGGCCAATGCAGGGAGGTAGGCAAGATACTACTTCAACTCTTGGAAAGCTTTCTTGCAATGCTCATCCCACTAGAACCGAGATGCTTTCTTCAATATTTTAAAGAAGGATAATCCTGACTTGGAGATAAACTATGATAGGGCAACTATTCTCCTGCATTGAAGTAGGGGATTGCATGTTGCAGAGTGCTTGCACTTTATCTAGATTAGACTCAATTATTCTTTCTGTCACTATATATCTTAGGAAATTTCCTCCACAAACCCCAAATAGGCATTTCGCGGGGTTTAGCTTCATGTTGTATAGCCTTAGCATCACAAAGGTTTCTTCCAAGTTGGGAATCAAGATAGCAATGAGTCAGGACTTCACCAAAATATCATCCACATATACTTCCACATTCCTTCTCTTCTGACGTGCAAAAATCCTATCCATCAACCTTTAATGGGTGCTGCCTGCATTCTTCAAACCAGATGGCATTACCATATAGGAATATAGACCGCCTGAGGTAATAAAGCTGACCTGACTCTAGTTTTCCTGGGCTAAAGGGATCTGGTGATACCCTTAGTAAGTATCCATCAGAGAGATCACTTCGTGCCCGACCGTGGAGTCTATTAATTGATCAATATGAGGTAAAGGGTAGCAGTGTTTAAGATATGCTTTATTCAAATCATGAAAATTCACACACATATGCCACTGGTCCAAAGGTTTTAGGACCAAAACTATATTAGTCACCCACTTAAGGGACCGGACTTCTCTTATGTGTCCGGGCCTCAGCAGCTTCTCTATCTCCTCAACTATGACTTTATCCTTTTCTACCACGAAGTGTCACTTCCTCTACTTAACTGAGGTAACTCCTCTCGTGAGATGGAGGCGATGATCTGCTAGTTGAGGATTGATTCTAGTTGGGTCGTGGACATCCCTGGTGAACATGTCTGCATTCCTACTGAGGTAGGCAATAAGGTCATGCTTTATGTCTGGTGTTAACTCGATCGCCACCCGAGTAGTTATTCCCTTTGCAAGCTCCACTAATTCTTCTTCCTCCAGATTACTCCTTGTCAGGGTTGTTTCCTCCAGAACGTATGTTTCAGCTATGGCAAGGATCTTCTTCTCCTCGAGATGGACTCACTTTTGATCATCCTTCACCATCTACATAACACCCTTAGGCAGCCTTCTAATCCCTACGAACTTCTCCTATCAGCAACTCAATGAGGAACTCTGATTTTTGGTGGAGAGGGGAAGCTACCACCAAGATAGATGTGAGACAGGGGCAACCCAAGATGTCATTATAGGCTGATGATGCATCTACCACCAAGAACAGTGACATAACAGTCTTCTGCATCAATCCCTTGCCTAGCATCAAGGGTAAAATGATTTTCCCTAGAGGTGACACGGCATGCCCCGTGAAACCAAATAAGGGCATTGTTATCTCCTCTAACCGTGCTCCCTCCATCTGCATCTAGGAGAAAGCCTCAAGGAACAATATGTTGACAGAGCTTCCAAAGTCTACCAACACACGAGTCACCTCATAGTTAGCAATGGTGGCTTGTATCACCAATGCATTGCTGTGTAGAAATGTCTCCCCTATCATGTCCTCTGGCCTAAAGATAATAGGAAGGGAGCCTTAGGCGACTTAGTCATCCTGGATAGCAAGGGACTCCAGCAGGCGTGTGTGAGCTCTGCGAGCTCAATTCGAGTCACCATCAATTGGTCCTTCGGCTATTACATTGATGACCCCTCAAGGGTATTCTCGGGGATGAGCACTACTTTGCTACTTTGTCTTTTCTCCACTCGGGTCTTCTGAGATGCTTCTGCTACCCGGCCTCCTCCTTGACCCTCGTAAGGATTCCTTCGTGGGGGGTGGTATAGGGCGGATAAACCGAGGCAATTAGGCTCCTTTTGCTCAGGATTCCAAATATGGCTGCAAGTGGAGGTGTTTTCATTGAACTCTCTCTAATTCCCACTTCAACCCCTGGCAACTATCACTAGAGTGACTATACTCACCATGATAAGTGTAAAAGTACTATGTCAGGGGAATGGTGGGGAACTCCAGTATATCCCATGGGTCGATAGAGGACTTGATGTTGCTCATAAACTTCCATATCTCTTTCTTGAATAGTGTGAGACTGGCACAAAAATCTATTACCATCACACCCAGCGGCTTACTCAGCATAGGATCAAGGAAAGGGTGGAACCTTTCCGGATTGGTGGATCTCGAGCAAGGTTCCCTTGTTGCTCCGACAGGGTACGATCTAGCTCCAAGGCCTTTATTGACCGAGCAAGCCTTTTGAGGTTCCTCCACGTTGATATATTTCTCTGCCTATCCCAATAGCTCGTCGTATCCACTTAGGGGCTTCTTCACCAGCTTCACCTCGCAATCCTTGAGAAATGGTCACCATTAATACATTGAGAATAGTGGTAGGTCCTCCAAGGCAACTCGGATAAACCTCTGGATGTATTTTCTAAGGGCTTCGATCGGCTCTTGCTTCACATTAAACAAATTAAAGGCAGTTTGTTGATACCTCTTGCAATTGGCGAAGTAATTTAAGAACGCATCACAGAGCTCGTCGAAACTAGTCAGGGACCCCAGGTACAAGAGCTGAAAGTATTTTTAAGCTACGCCCACCAATGTGATGAAAAACACTCGACACTTGATAACATCAGAGTATCGGTGCAAGGTTGTTCTCAAACTTGCAAAGATGATCTTTAGGATCGATGGTGTCATCATATTCTCTCAAATGAGGAGGTCAAAAAATTGACCAAGAGCTTCTCTATCAAAATCTCCTCGATGAAGGGGGACGGCTTCCTTCAAGTTTGATAAGTTACTAAATGACTTTCTCCTTATCCCTCATCGTCCATGTGAGGGAACATCCACACCTGGGCATGGTCCTTTACCGTGAATTGATCCTCCAGTGCCTCTTTCCCTGTTATAGGGCTGGGAATAGGCACAACGGCAAGAGCCTGCTCTCTCCCTCTAGGGGGAATTTCCCCTCCTTCCTACGGGTTGGGGGGAGGTTGTCTGCCCCTTCTTCACTCTTGAGCCAACACTTCATCGACAGCCTTTTGGATGGTGACTACCAGTTGACAACGGGTTAAAGTAATAGAGGCTTCTCGGAAGCCGAAGATTGAAACTCATGCGATCTCATCTCTATGTCTTACTCAGTATGTTGTTCCACATATGGCTTCAACTGATGTGTTCATCTTCATGTGTTCCTTCCCGCAGAGCTTTTCGGGAGAAGACGAGTTCTCATAGCCGCAGTAGTATCCTCACCCATGACCTACCATATGTAACACGCGTCAGATGGTCATCGGTGCTCCAACTTATGGCCTTCTGATGTTTAAGTCAAATAGGTAGGTGAGGAAAAAAAAGAAAGAAGCTAGTAGTAGAAAGCATTCAGTTGTGAAAGTTTTTGTCCGCCCTTGGTTTTATCTCAGCTTGCCTTATTATAACACTTCGAGGTTTCTTCTCTCCTCTACCATATGTTCTGCTTATGCCTTTTGATAGGCAATTAGATGACAACTTCTGCAATGAATCTCCACGTGACATGTCAAGTGGGTAGAAATTATTATCTAAGGAGGTCATTAGGGGACCAAATGTGCAAGGGAGTTTCCTCTATAGCCCTAGGCCTTAGGCTCCCCAAACTCCTGATTCCTCCTATTCTTGACTCTCTCCTTCAGAATATAGCATCTTGCAAAGAACATACTCCACTATGTGCTACACGAGTCACCTCACTCCCAACTCAACGTGGGCCCCTTCTTCCCAGTCGCTCATCTCCCAACTCGACGCGAGCCCCTTCGTCCCAAGTCATCTCGCTCCTGACTCAAGTCACTTCATCGCTCTTCTCAAGTGGTCTTGCTCCTAATTCGAGTCACTTCGGCCTTCTGTTCTCCCGACTGGTTCTGCTTCTGACTCAGGTCACTTCGGCCTTCTGCTCTTCCCGAGTGGCCTCGCTCCTAACTCGAATCACTTCGGCCTTCTACTCTTCCCGAATGATCTCACTCTCGACTCGGATCACTTCGTCCTTTTGCTCTTTTCGAGTACCTCTCCCGACTCGGATCACTTAGGCTTTCTGCTCTTCTCGAATCCCTACACGGCCTAATCACTGAACCCTACTTACATCTTCCACGATTCCCTTAGGTCTCCTAGACTAAGTTATGTCTACATCATTAATCTTATCGAATAGTTAGTTCTATTAATTAATAAAGACGACATAAATTTAATGTTGATAATAATTGGATGGTTAGTTGTTTATGAAGTTAGATGTGTGATAGTATAGGGTGGCACTTGTCGCAAAAGCCAAAATTCTTAGCTTAGACACAGTGGGCACCACGGTGAATATTTTTATTGCAGATTTTGTGATGAAAAATATTTTTCGTAGCAAATTCTGCAATGAAAATCATTTTTCGTCGTGGGTTTTTGCGACAAATTTAATTTTTATCACAAATTTTTACGATGATATTAATTTTCATCACAAATATTTGCAATAATATTTATTTTTGTCGCATATATTTACAATAAAATTAATTTTCATCGTAGATTTTTGGGACAAAATTAATTTTCATCATAGATTTTTGTGACAAAATTACTTTTCGTTGTATATTTTTGCGATGAAATTAATTTTCATTATAGATTTTTACGATGAAATTAATTTTTATTACAAATTTTTGCAATGAAAATTAATTTTATTGTAAATTTTTACAACAAAAATTATTTTTATTGCAAAATTTAATGCTAATTTGCAATGATTTTTGTGATAAAATTTTTATTTGTTGCAAAATTTATGATGAATTTTTATTTGTCATCACAACATTTTGAAATAACTTATTTATAACAAAAATATTTTCATTGTAAATTTCATGATAAATTTTTTTTAACGAATTTATATTCAAAATTCGTTATAAATTTCATCACAAATGAAGTTTTTTTTAGTGTAATTATATATTTTTTAAAAATATTTTTATGTACTTTTAATAGCTTTTATTAATATAATAGTAATCTGTTAGGTTGAATTAACCTAGCTTGCTCCCAAATGAGTCATCGAGGCACATATTGCCAATTCTACTAAAAGTCCTCCCATGTTCCCTTAATGAATGAGTTATCTTGGGCACGACATTGATACTACTACTAAACTGTTCCCTAGTGGTTCCCTAAGATATGTACCCCATCAATCTCGAACTACAGTGTCGGATACCGAGTTTTTCATCTGTATTATGTACAAATGGCCCCTTTATTTTTTTCAGAATAAGCATCTAATCATTCTATGAATTTCTGCTCAGAAATTCCTAAATCTGTTCGTTTTGAAACCTACTTCCACATGTTTGATGGGTGCATCAACTCGTCATAGGTACTTCCAAAATTCTAACCCACACAACTGGTTCGGCCAGTTAAGGCAGAAATTGAAAGACAATTCTATTTGATTGAAACAATGTAGCAGTTCCAGTCGAAACAGATATTCGATCAATTCCATGATGCTTGATTGATTCAATTGAACAAACCATGACCATCAGTTCAACTTTACCAGTCTGTTCAACACCCCAGCTTGCATTGCAAAACACTATTTCTTACAGTTACAACATCATAAATGAGGACAAGAATTCCCAAGCTTTGCCATGAAAGTGGTTATCTATTTGGCAACATATTCAATGGTGTCAGCATTAAGCGGACGAAGTAGTACTTCAGAAACCCTACACTACGCATATTTTTTTAAAAAAAAACTCCTGAAAGTGTAGACACATTGATGGAGACGCCAGTTATTTCATGTACCAACTAATGCTTGCTAGATATCACTTGTGCAATTGATATCAATTTTTACAACCTGCTCTTCTTTTCAGCTCAGTAATTGATGCTCGAGGATATTGTAGTGCATTGCCATGTTTATGACTGGCAAAACTCGAATATCCTCAGCCAATCGAAGTAGAATATATAAATGACTCAGTACTCAGTCCATCTGAGGCAACAAGAACATGAAGCCTGACTTTGATATGTCATCTACCGAAATGGTATGCTACACATTCAACAAGGAATATAAGCTGCCAAAACATTCCCATAACAGCAGAAAGATTGAAAAGTAACTGCAGATTCAAGTTTTCTTTAGAAGGGTGATGCTATCGTAACTGTACTCTATAACGTAGTTGGTCGGAAAAGGATAGGACCCAAAGCAAGATCAAGAGAGTAAGTCAAAATAGGTAAAGATTCCGGCTCCCAAGTCAGGTGAGTAGAGAGGACAAACAGCTCGGCCAAGGGGTGAGGCCGGATAGAGCCAAATAGTTCGGCCATGCGAAGAGTCTGAGTGGAAGCCAAACAGCTCGGCCAGGGGATGAAGCCGAGTGGAAGCCAAACGGCTCGACCATGCGAAGAGACCGAGTAGAAGACGAACGGCTCGGCCCAGGGAAAAGGATCAAGCAAGAGCCCAATGGTTGAGTCAACAGATAAGCTCAAGCCAGAATCAAAGGACTCGGCCGGAAGGCTAGGTCAGGAGGAAACCGAACGGCTCGATAGAAGTGTAAACTTTCCCCTCTTCCATATCAGAGAACCACTCAGAAGATTCGTCCCATTTTAGGCAAGCGCGCACACCTCCGGTGGGACTCCGCACGCGGGTACCTCAGATAGCTAAAGGTGGAATATTCTCCCTACAAGCCACGCTTCTAACGGTCTGACAACTCATCTCAAACCACTTGGCATCATCTCACAGGTGATAGTACAGAAGGCGCTCCTCACTTCATATAAGAAGGTCGTTGGATGTAAGAAAAGGGGATCGGATACACTGTAAGCACCAATATCTTTCTTCTTTTTTTTCTAAGTTCTCTACTTTGTTCTTTCCCTCTCTACCTACAAATTCTGATTTAACCATTGGAGGGTCGAAGCCGGGGATCCCGGTGGCGATTTTCTGACGTGTGTTAATCTTGATAGAAGAGGAAGACCGGAGATCTTTACTATTACTGTTCGAAGAAGAACTCATCCTTCCATCTCCTTTTAAGGACTCAAAATCTAAGCAGCATCGAAGGGCAAAAGGCTAAATCAAAGCTCATTTAATAACTGTAACTCCTATGGTGTGTCATCATCTAATAAATATGAGTTGCTCACAGGATTGATCGAATTGAATCTTCAGACAATCAGCACCCTCATCTGTGATAGAACCAAGTCAATTAGAAGATGAAATGTTAGATAGTCTGCAACCCAATAGTTGTTATGCTCAGAAGCATTTTTTTTATGGATGTATTTAACAACAGCCATACCTCAGGTGACACGCTATGTCCGTCATTTATCATCCCAGTACATTATACTTATCTGAAATAACTGTTGCACGATAAGAACGTGTAAATGCAGAAATGAAGTTTGTTGGATCTTCAAAAGTATCAGAAAGAGCCATTTAAGGGAATGGTATGTTGATGAATATAAACATAAAAAGCGAGCATGGTTTCTTTAAAAATAGAGAATCAGTAAGCATCTATTACGGATATAATAATGCGATGTTATCTGTACCAAAAAGGAAAGGGCACAATTACTAGAAAACACAATGTCCGTGAAAATATAAACCACAAATATGTTGGAAAAATATGAATAGAAAATAGATGGAATAGATGAAAGAGACTTCGATGTAGATGGGACTTTAGTTCTATATTGAAAGTTTCAAGACTTGATTGTTACTTCATATTATTTCATAAGTATATATGTTGTAAACAAATGTATAAAGAAAGACTCTCTCTCACATGTAGCTATGCATGGAATATAAATCTAGGAGTCCAGGTTGCACTAAACCAAGTTGACTCGTATACCAGCACAACCTGTGCGCGTCGAATGCCAAGGCAAAATTTGCCCAAGCAAAATGAACCATGAGACCTCGAAGCATTGGACAAGAAGTATAAGACGGAGGATGTGGGAGCCAAAAAGTTCATCGTGAGCCAATTCCTAAACTATAAAATGGTTGACTCCAATACGGTGATCAACCAAGTTCAGGAGCTTTAGATGATTCTACACGAGATTCACTTGGAAGGTATAGTTCTGAGTGAAACTTTTCATGTGACAGCTATCATAGAGAAATTACCTCCTGGCTAGAAAGACTCTAAGAACTACTTGAAGCATAAGCAAAAGGCGATAAATGTGGAGGAACTCATTAATAGGCTTCGAATTAAGGAAGACAATAAAAGTTCAGAGAGAATACATTCTCTCAAACTACTAGGAAAGTCAATGTAATCAAGCACAGTCAAAACTCGAAACAGAATTATCTTAAATCTTCCAAGATAGGACCTAGAAGAGGTGTCAGCAAGAGAAAATTCTCTTAGAAGTGCTACAACTGTGATCGAGTCGGTCACAAATCTTCGGAGTGAAGAAAGCCAAAGAAAAAAAAAAGAAGTCAACCTGTGCTGTGATCTCCGAGCTGAACTTAATGGGTTCAAACCCTTAGCAATGGTGGATGGATACTAGGGCCACCAAACATATGTGTTGCAACAAGGAACTGCTCCACAACTTTAAAAAAGTTAGAGGGGACAAGGTGTACATGGAGAACTTAGCAACCTCGAACATCATGGCCAAGAAAAAGAAGTGCTAAAGATGACCTCAGGCAAGGAGCTCACTCTGAACAATGTGTTATATATTTCAAAGATTCGGAAGAATCTGGTATTCGGATCACTATTAAGTAAGCACGACTTTTATATTATTTTTGAGTCGGACAGAATTGTTCTATCTAAGAATGGAATGTTTGTAGAGAAGAGTTATCTAACTGATGGATTGTTTAAACTTAGTGTAATGGTTATTATGCCCAAAGTTAATAAAATTTAAAGCTCTTCCACTTATATGCTTGAGTCGTCGTATTTGTGGCATGGTAGACTAAGGCATGTTAACTATGATGTACTACATAGATTGATTAACATGCAATGTATACATTCATTCCACCTTGACTCAAAACACAAGTGTGAGACTTGTGTTGAAGCAAAAATGACAAGGTCGTTCTTTCAACATGTTAAAAGGAGCAATAAGTCACTTGATCTAATCCACACCGACGTGTGCAACCTAAAGAGGACACCGAAAAATAGTGAGAATAAGTATTTTATCACTTTTGTTGATGATAGCATAAGATATTATTTTGTATATTTTCTCAAAAGTAAGGATGAAGCTATAAAAAAATTTATTATCTATAAGAATGAAATTGAAAACCAACTTAATAAAAAAGATTAAGATGTTTCAAACTGATCGAGGCGATGAGTATGTATCATGATTCGTAGAGTTGTATAATGAACATGAGATCAGACATGAAACAACAATTAGCAAAAGAATCGTACTCTGAAAAAGATGACGAATGTTCTACTATTGAGCTCTAGACTACCAGAGCACTTATGGGGAGAAGTTGTATTAATAGCTAATTGCCTTTTGAATAAGGTGTCTTGAAAGAAAATAGATAAGAGCCCTTATGAATTGTGAAATAGAAAACAATCATCCTACAAGTACTTGCGAGTGTGGAGGTATCTGATCGAAGTTTCAATGTCAGATATGAAAAGGATCAAGATAGGAGTAAAAACTATTGATTGCATATTTATCAGCTATGCATATAACAGCAGTGCTTATAAGTTCCTTGTATATAATTCTCAAATTTTGGAGATACACAAGAACTCAATTATCGAATCGAGAAATGTCTTGTTCTTTGAACATGTATTTTCGTATAAAAATCCGAGAGGATGCTAGCTCCTCAAAACTAGTATATAAAATACAAGAAAAAGAAGATAATGATGAACTAGTTGAAGGTGAACTCAAATGAAGTAAAAGAGCTCGAATAGAAAAATCATACGGAATAGATTTTATCACTTTCATGTTGGAAAGTGCTCCCCAAAGTTGCTAAAAGTTGTAAGCTCATCTGAGGAACCTCAATAGAAAGAGACAATTACATCTAAGATTGACTCTATCTTATAAAATCACACTTGAAAACTTGTGGATCTTCCTCAGAGAAGTAGACCACTAGGATGCAAGTGGATTTTCAAGAAGAAGATGAAATGAGATGGTACAGTTAATAAGTACAATGTCAGATTGGTGATTAAAAGTTATCAATAACGAGAATGCCTTGATTACTTTGATGCTTATTCTCCGGTACAACAACTCGAGAATAATTTCCATTAAAGCGTTGTTGATGGCTACCACTCTATAGAATTTAACAATACATCATATGAGCCCCCAGGGCTTGCTCGGACGGCTAGCGCAGTCGTGTTAAAGTCCGAAAGGGCAATGAGTCGATTCTTGAGTTTCACCGTCAGGCTACCGATGACTCCGCATTTCTGCATTGGCCGCCCTGGGTTCCTGATTTACTCTCCTCCACACGTAGGGACAGCGGTGGGGGGCCGCTAATGTGGTGGTTTAACATTTTTTTTAGTTAGGCGGTGAAATTATTATAAATATACAAATCAAATAAAAAAGAGAAAGATCAAACAAAATTTAATTAGTAATGATAAAATAAAATAAAATTTATTTAAATATAAAATCCAATCATACAAAGGATTCATATAATACATTTGCTAGATAAAATTTAATTATTATTATTGTTATTGTCTGATTGAGTTGATTATAAATGGCATCCGAGAAATAAATTCGGTAAAAAATGTATATTTGTTTGATTAGCTTTAAAACGTAAAAAAGGAATTATAATATGATAGATACCATGTAAATGGCTGACTGAGACTTACTCCTTAAGTAATGCAGCACCAGCAGCAAAATTGCCGGAACATCATGTGTTCGTTGATATCATTTAAATTCCAATCCACGTGGCGCCCATTCGGGAATATGCTGCTTGGTGTTACACCGACTTGTCTACGCCTCCTCATCCTCGTGCTCCGCAATTCAATCACACGAAACACGAAGTAGATCCAACGATGACGAGCTAGGTCCAGGGGGGTGATCGGTTCTAAAATCGTCGGTTCTCATTTTAAAATAATCGATTTCAATTCATCATTCAATATTCAATAGAATCGAAATCAAATTACTAGCCAACGATTTCAATTTCAATTTATTATCCATCGAAATCAAATTTATTACTTTTGTCAACTTATTTTAATTTGATTTAACTTATATTTATTTATTTATTTTATATAACTCTTTAAATTAAATATTTATTATAAAAAATTTATTATCAAAATATATTTGATCAATAAATTTATATCAATATATAAAGAGAGTGTGTTTTGATATGATAGTAACTCCTCTAGTATTTTCATTGTCCACTGTCCAATTAGGTGAGCATTATATTTCAATCCCTAAACCCTAGGGGATCGGATGATAAATAATAGAGGTTTTCACCGATGAGTTATTCACCATATCAAAATTATATATATATCTCATCCATAAACACCCGCGAGCATCTTCATTATCCACTATCAAATCCCCTATGTCATCTCTTTTTTTTTTACCCCCAAAGTTGACAAAGCCGAACCTAGATTTTCTGGTCGCCGCACCACACCCTTGTCACCATCCCTCGCATGGAGCTTTCGTCGCTCGCTGTTGGGTTCATTAGACATCGTCCTTCATAAGGTGCAGCAGCTTGCCTCTGACTTTATTACTCCCAAAGTTGACGAAGTTGAACCAAGGTTTTTTGACCGTCGGACTGCACCTTTGTCATCGTCCCTTGTAAGGAGTTGCTGCCCCTCGTCATCGAGTTTGCCATATGCCATCCGACACAAGGTGTCGCTAGATGCTTTCCTTCACAGGGATCCGTCACCACACTCCGCGATGATCTCTAGACCCTTGCTGTCAGACATCGTTGCTTGCCGCCAAACGTCGTCCCTCACCTCCGCACACTACGAAGCTAGGGAATCAACCTTCGTCCATCGATGTGAGCCTACAAGCACAACCATTGAACGTCGTCTAGCGCCGCCAGCCTTTGTCCATTGTTGCCAAACACCACCCTCCCTCATCGGCAGCTTGCGGCAACTATCATCCCTCTTGGGCATTGTTACGGGCATTGTTGTAGGCACCACCATGATTTTGTGGGCACTGGATCCCTTGCCATGCACATCTTTTGGGCACCACCACTGAATCTGAAATGATGCCAGATCAATACCAAGTAGTTTAACTTTATATGAATCTGATATTGCCTAGCAATAGAAGAAAATGACGGTGGTGATCAACTATACATTCCTCAAGTTGTAGATGATCGAAAGCCACAAATTGATATGAAATTCTTGATGCATCTTAGATTTTTTTAGTCCTCTGAGATGATGTGAGGATGAGTTCTCTTTAAGCCGCAACAGTAAGGATCTCTAATCTTCTTCCCTGCCAAAGTTAACACTAGATCAGACAGCTACTTGTTTCCCAGTTTACAACCCTCTGATGCCTAAGTTAGAACTTGCTTGTGGAAGAAAAATAGAGATCGAGGAAGGAAGAAAAGTAAAATGTGATGATAGTAGCAGTAATAATGAAGAATGATTACTAACTCCCCTTTCCTTCCTCTTCTTCCCCTTTTATATTAGCAATGAGACATCTTTTCTCCCCACGATCTTCCCTACAAAGTCCCCCATCTAAATGACAGGAAGCAACTCTTCCCATGATGTCTATCCTCTAACTGACAGAAAACATCTTCTAGGTTGAAGCTGATCGTGGGAATGCCAGGTGGCAGAGAGTGATTTCTTGTTAGGATGTTAGGGGAGTAATCCTTAAAAACAAGAGTATCATAAGCACGAACTCTAACAATTTACAGAAATAAATCTTTTATATGGTCCCCTTTGTAAAGGACTAAAGTTTTCTTCATATCGAGTTGTTTACCTTGATCTTATATTCGTCGAGCTATTTCTTCTTAATTTGATATTTCTCCTTAGGCTGAGCTATTTTGCCCCGACTCGACAGTTTTCTTCTTTTCAAGT
>JBAMHZ010290826.1:0-13217 GCA_037177395.1 Alpinia galanga | reverse complement strand
ATGTTAAACCAGTCTTGCCAACCTGTGTTTTGTATCCCATTGCAAGGGAACTAATGGATCCATGTGCATGAGCTGTTTTTTAGCAGCCTCCTCAATCTTCAGATCCAGAACCATTGCGGCCAGCAAGAGCCACAGCCTTTCTAGCAGGTATAGTTAGGAAGAAGCCACTCAATATGGGAATTTTTTGGTCGAGAAAGGTAACTGAAATATACGTTCCTGAACTCAATATTTCCTTGCACTGAAGCTAGAATGCTACCCTCCTGATTAATAAAAGAGTTTGAACGGATTATCATCTCAAAAAGTCTATATGCAGCAATTCTTCCTTGTTCAAATGAATAGAAAATTGTTAGTTTGTCCATTAGGTATTATGTTGGGGTCTTAATTCTTCAGTTGTATAGTAAATTACATTCTCTATTCTTCTCAAGTTATTATCAAAACTATGTTTATAACTTAAGCTAGGAAGCAATGTTTTAAGCTAGGATTTCTTCTTTCCAATTCCATTCGAGAGGTTCCAGAACTCAATTTAACAAGGTGACAGCCCCTGGTCTCCCATACCTCCTCTTCTTCATATCTCAGTTTATTTCCAACTTCCCTTCCCTGACCACCATTTGATCTACAATCTTGTGTTAGTCCTCCTACCACAACAACACGCTTCTCTAGATTTGCTTGATCCTCGGATTTGTGGGTTATAGTTCCAACTCATGAAATTCATATTTTTAAATTAGGCAACTTAAAAGATCAAGAAAAACTTGATATCATTTAGAGGTAAAATCTATGATGATGAGAAATGGCAAGATCTTTATGTAGGTGGACACATGAGAAAAAGGAAAAGAATGAAATATCAATGCGTAACTAGTTTTTTTTTTTTTTTTACAGATGTCAAAATTTTGAATTCTAGGGTATCACCTCTTTTTGTAGAAGTTTGATACAAGTACTAGTTGTTTCTGGAGTGCAAGGAGGGACTAAAATCTATATACTCTTTCTGAGCCCAAGGATGGAGAAGGGAATTGACTGAATTTCATAAATGCAATGAAGGAAAGGAATAATAGGGTATTCCTTTTGCAAAAACAGAAAGGTAGCTTATCTTTAACCAAAGGACGTGAAGGGCAGTTGAAATATAACCTGAGAAAAATCTGCCTTTAGAAAGAAATACAATAATCCTCTGAGGGGGCTCTGGGAAAAGAATCCTTTTTTCACTTACTCTAACATTTCCATTGGGGAGGAGGCCGGAGTGGAGGGGAATCTGACTTTAATATTGCCGAAACTTTGAAGATCCTATAAGTCAGCCAACGTCCTATTGAAGGGGATAAGAATCATTTGTCAATAGAATATGAAGCAAACTTATTGAGCTTCAACCTCTCTTGACTGACAGAATTACCAAAAGAGAATAACTTGTCTTCTGTGTCTCACATAGGTCTCAGTGGTGTTGCCTTTTTATGACGGGAACTGCTTGTGATAGAATATATCTTGTTTATTCTGACTTTGCTACATTTCCTGAGCTCCTAGGCCTGGTCTGGACTTGCTATTATCAAATTCAAAAGGTCTTTCACATTAGCCTTTTATGTTGTTTGATTAAACCAGATATGACAGGAAAGCAAAGGAATGAATAAGAACACCAATTGCAATGCCACTACTGCCACTCAAGACAGAAATGTCAACTATCCCGAACTACCTAATGACTGCACCACTCGAGAACTGCTAACAAATACTAATTCCTTAACTGCTACCTGTAAGAGCAGCAACAACAATGTTAAATTACAGCACTAATTTATTTTTGCTTGTAGCCAGCTAAACTTTACAAGCTGAAGCATCTGGCAAAGGTCGAGGTTATCTCAAATGATTCTACTGGATGCACATTTATTCTGGTAATTCTCTTGCTAACACTACCTGTTTGTCTGTTTCTTATACTCTGCATCTATGAAGGGATTTATTACAAGGTCACAGGATTTTATTTTTTTTTGGAGTATTGTACTTAGACAAGTGAGTCAACCTTGCAGGGCTTTGATAATCTTAGGAGCCAGAGTGTTGCTCCTCCACAATGGACTATGCGTAACATTGATGAGAGGTAATTGTTGAAATGCCAACACTACACACTTCTCTATATATTCTCTTTCAAACTTTCATGCATGTCATTCATCTGAAAGAAGAAATGGCTTGAATGTTCATGCGACATCTGAATTTCACTTGATTTTTGATTTATTCATAGGAACCAACTTCTTCTTTGCATTTTGAACATGTGCAAGGAGATATTCCAGCGTCTTCCTAAGCTTATTGGGATAGATATAGTGGAGCTTGCTCTCTGGGCTAAGGTGCAAACTGAATCAAATTACTTCTGTCTTTTTATTCAAGCTTTGACAAATTATCCTATAGCTAGATATCTTATCTGATTTTTTCATACTTGTTTGCTATCAAGAAAATTTTGTTGAATTATAGATTCAACAAGTTAACCCTATCCCTCTGATTCATAACTTAGTATATTTATGAAAGGAGTCTCACAATAATGTGGCTTAGGTGAGCTAATGGAAACTTCTAGATGGCTTAAGTGGTTTGGATATGTTTCTGTACAATAGATCAACACAGCTATAAATTACAACAGGGTAATATATTGGTAGTTGTGAATTTAAGTATCAGTTGTGATCTGATGTCGTAATATTCTTTCACGATAAGTCTAATTTAGACCAAATTAAAATTGAAAATCAATTTCTTTGGCCGAGGATGATTGTTGTACAAAATGAGGGATTCTTAGGTGATCTATTTGTGTGTGTATTCTTTTTATCCAGATGTTTGGATGATATGTGGTATTTATTTTTGATGTGGGGTTCTTTAAGGGAATATCCTTTATTTCTTCTTATTCTTTCTGAAGATTGATTTAAAGCCCATGTGAAGGAGTCAATCATGTTACTTCATACATTTTACCCAGGAAAATACACCATCAATTACTAATCAAGTGAACACACAAGATGGACCAGCTACATATGTTATGGAACAAAAAGACATGACGGTTACCGTTGAAAAAGATCTTGTTTCACAAGCTGAAGAGGAAGATATGGAAGCTCTTCTTGATGCGTATGTCTTATCTTTCATTTGCTTTAAGGGATTCAATTTGTCACAAGATACTTTTTGGCAATCTGATGAGATTTTAAGCTAACTGGTTTTTTGCCTTGTTCTTTTGATAGCCATTCTCATAATTAATTAGTTTTGTTGGTTGACAAAATGAGATGTATCTCGAATGTAAATCATTTTGTCATGCTTGTTTTTTCAATTACATAGCCTCATCAGTAAGATTGACATATTTTCATCTCTTATTTACTGGTTATTTGCCAATTTTATTTACGTATAATTGTAGCTAGCGTTTACGATTCATTGGTTGAATACAATTGCATCTACTAATGCAGGTATGTTATGGGCATTGGTGAAGCAGAGGCTTTTTCTGAGAGGATGAAACGGGAACTTCTTGCCCTCGAAGCAGCAAATATCTATGCTCTACTGGAAAGTGAACCACTGATCCAGGAGGTAATCATGATCTCTTCTGGATCGATAAGGTTGTATCCTTAATGACAATAATGTGATGGTGTACACTAGTTTTCTAACTTTATCATAGCTGTTTTCGAACTTTGGTTTTTGCAAAAGTTTTAAATTCTGAATATATATGGAATCTTGTGAACTAACTCATGGAACTATTTGCCTTCAGGTATTGCAGGGATTAGAAGCAGCTACACTGTGTGTCGATGATATTGATGAATGGTTGCGAATTTTCAATGTAAAGCTTAGGCATATGCGGGAGGATATTGCATCGGTAATATCTTATAATGATGTCAATTTTTCCTACTATATAATGGATATTATCAGAAATTTGTTTTTGTTTTCTACTCTATGTATTACCTATTGCTTATAGTCATACTCTAAGAAGAACTAGGTTCATATGTATATTGTTCAAGTCAATATAGCTCCTCCTATCTAGGCCTCTTTCTATGGTTGTTGAGTGAAACAAGGAGAGGTATATAAGTGTATCTTGAAATGTCATTATTTGTAGCTTATCATAATATTTCTTAGCTATTGCATGGGTTTGAAAAAAGCTTTATTCAGATTGTTTTAAGTTATTTTTTGGGAATTCAACATAATGTAAGATTCTTTGTTTTAAAAACATAAATGTTATTTTTGATACAACTTATTATCGCAGAAATATGCTTTGAATCTTCTCACACTGCGCACAATGTTTTAACTGCTTATTCGTCAATGGATGCATGTGCAACATTGTTTTCTCTTGTCTGTTCATCGACGCTCACTGATTCTAGCAAATACGTTTTAATCTCAACTCCTGTTTCTAGCATTACTTGTTTTATTGAACTGATTCTACAGATTGAATTGCGCAATAACAAACTGGAGATGCAGTCTGTGTGCAGTGAAGCACTTATTGAGGAGCTAGATAAGCTCCTTGAACGTTTGCGTATCCCTTCTGAGGTTTGTCTTAATTCTATCTTTATGACGGGAAACAATTGTATATGGCAATTTAATATTATGAAGTCAAATGAATTCAGTAGCATAAATTTTACAATTATTAAGCTATTCTCAGAGTTATAGTATTATGTATGCATTAGTGAGAAGTATGTGTTTAAATCCAATAACAACGGTAATCACAAGCTATATGGAGAGAGAGGGATAGATATAGATATTTGCAATAATATTTTCATTCCATTCAGCTCTATTTAGGGCAGCTATAACCAAACTAATATACTCGCATTTCATCATTTTTTTAGTTGCTCTATTATCTTCATTGGAATGGGCTTGATCAATTTTCCTTAACAAAGAGAATTTCCTAGGAGGCTCAATAGTTTCAGAAGCTGCATCGAGTTGTTCATTATTTGTGCAAGCTTTTGTCTTTGTATCTTTACTAGGATCCTTGAAGGGGAGCTTGGCACAATGGTAAAGTGCTGTTGTGTGACCTGAAGGTCATAGCTTCAAGTCACGAAAATAGCTTCTTACAAAGCAGGAGAAGACTGCATATTATAGATCCTTTTCCAAAACTTTGCATTGGCAAAAACTTCGTACACCGGCTTGCCCTTTTATCTTTACTAGGATCCTTGCTCAATGTACTCATTGTAGTACCATTGACTTTTAACAAATGTTTTTTCCTATTTTAATGCATTTTGATCTGAAGATATGTCTAACTTGCCAGAAACAATTGCATAGAAATGCTTCATGTTCTTTGTGCTCTTGGTTTCTGAATAGAATTTTCTGTAATCCCGCTAGCATTTATGAAATTCTTGTGTTCATGTACTGGTTATACTCCAATGTTCTTTTTAATTGCAAAATAGATACTGTATATCAGTTCTTTTTCTCAAATGTGAAAGAACTCTACTTCTTAGTAATTGTTTCACTGCTCAGTCATCCAGATTGTGGTTGTAACTTCATAGGTTTTTTCTTAAATACAATGAGAAATATGTATATCTAGTTGAGATATCTTTAGGAACTAAATCTATCTAGTTTCTTTGGCAACTCTATTCTAGTGTTTTCATTCATCAAGATCATTTACAAGTCATCTGTATTCAATATTATGTTAACTGCCTTAGTTGCCGCTGTTATCATCAACGGCACGAACAGAAATTAAACTGGTTATTATTGCAACAAAGTTCAGATTTGCAGAATTAAACGAAAATATTCAATAGAAACTCATATTTGCATTTTTTTTCTATTTTACTTGCAAATAGGATATTGGGCAAACCAACATTAAAGAGCCAGTTTGTTTCATTTCTGCTAATTTTAAATCAACTGAACTTGTTTCAGTTTGCTGCATCTTTAACTGCGGGATCATTTGAGGAAGCACGTATGCTCAAAAATGTTGAAGCGTGTGAATGGTTAACTGGAGCAATTCATGCTCTTGAAGTTCCAAATTTGGAACCAGCTTATGTGGATATGCAAGCTGTATGTGTTCTCTACCTAATTCTAGCATAAATAATGATTGTTCTGCCATCAGTGGGAACTCATACTGTAGGAGAGTAAATTGTATTATTTTACAGGTTAAAGATAAACGAACAGAGTTAGAAAAGTTGAAGAGTACTTTTGTTCGGCGGGCATCAGAATTCCTGAGAAATTATTTCTCTAGTTTAGTGGATTTTATGATAAGTGATAGGAGTTATTTTTCTCAGGTATGGATGTAAGTTTATCATCCTGCAGTTATAACCATTAAAGCAGCTTCTTTGTTTTTTCTTGTTAAACTTGCGACTTGAGCTTCTGTTGCGTAACATGCAGCGAGGACATCTGAAAAGGCCTGATCATGCTGATCTAAGATACAAGTGTAGAACTTATGCTCGACTTCTGCAGCACTTAAAGGTTCAAGCATCCTAAGAACTACAGTTTCATTCAGAAATGTTAGTGTATATATCTCTTATGTTTTTTATCTTATGTTCCTTCAGAATCTTGACAAGAACTGCCTAGTCCCTTTGAGGAAGGCATATTGTCAGTCCCTTAATTTGCTTCTTCGACGGGAGGTAGGAGGATTTCTTTAATGCTTTTTTGGAAACTATCTTTCTTATTTTAGCAGTACATAGAGTGGAGAAAATAGCTGTTGGTAACTTTTCGTTTAAGCTAAGGAAAGAAAGCACTTATATCTATGGTGCGACATGTGATAATTTGTATTTTCTTGATAATCATATTAGATTTGTACTATTTTGTAATTTGTACACCTAGCTATCTGTGTATATCATGTTGCACAGTTGAAACTAAGTCATACTTTTCTACAGATTATAAACTTGATATTCATAGTTTGAGCATCATATATTTACCATGTGGAGTGGTTGAATTTCTAATATCCTATCGAAGAAATAATAACTAAGCAACCCAGATGCAAGATCCCTCTTACATGCTCCTGTAATGCTCCATTTGTTACAGGGATTTGTGTAAATAAGAAGTGTATATATAATACCTCTTCATTTACACTTTGCAGGCCCGTGAGTTTGCAAATGAACTTCGTGCAAGTACAAAGGCATCAAGGAATCCTACTGTTTGGCTTGAAGCTTCCACAGGCTCCAATCAGACATCAAGTAGTTCAGATACATCCACTGTTTCTGAAGCATACTCCAAGATGCTTACGATATTTATTCCTCTTCTCGTGGATGAGGTTGTAGAACCTTTTGTGGTGATGCATCATAAACTACTCTCTTTTGATTGTTGAAAGTGTTTAAACTTCTTTACACTTTTTCTGCAGAGTTCCTTTTTTGCACATTTTATGTGTTTCGAAGTTTCTGCTCTTGTTCCACCTGGTGCCCCTAATGGAAAGAAAAGGGGATCTGATGGAAATGATGAAAGTGACGATGATTTGAACATGATTGATGCTGATGGAAACAATGTGAAACGAGGTGAGTATTTTGTTTCCTTTTCTCCTTTTCCATGTTTAATGCTCTCATTGTTGATTTTTTTTATGTGAACACTGGAACTGTTAGCAATATTATTCATTGACATTTGTTCGTCAATATTTTTGATGTTATATACTTATATATAGGCAATAACACTGCTGAGTTAGGGGCACTAAATGATGCTCTCCATGATTTACTTGATGGAATCCAGGTAAATCTCCTTCCAAACTTAGTAGGATTATGTTTTTTACTACGTGGTGCGAACTTTGCTATTTGTACTTCTTTCCTGTATTTCAAATCCTCTGCACACAAAATGCATTATCATCCAACCACGAGTGTTTAGTGCTTATGAATAATGTTGGATCCCATAATTCAGTAGCCATTAGCAGACTTCAGTCATGAGGAATTTCAGCATAATACCTAAATAGATGTTGCTTCTGGGTGTGTTATTGATGATTGATGACTATGATAATCTGACTATTTATTTTTGATTTTTTGAATAAATCTTATGGTTTTTGAGCTTCAACTCTCATAGTCAGAAAGTTTAGTTTGTCTTTTACATTAGTTGTCCGTATTATACAATGATATTTCTTAACTTCTGCCATATCAGTGTATTTAATTGATTAGAAGACCACCTGTTCTCCAATTATCTTTTATATTTATTTATTTATTATTATTATTATTATTTTCATTTTGATGTACCCATAAGCTCCTCTTGATTGTAATGCAAATATATATTCTATTTTGCTAATTAGCTTATCCTTTTGGCTTGCATTTTTCATTTGTAAGTTGCATTACTGTGCTAAATCGAGGAAACTCTAAACTCGTTCATTATCAATAACAAGAGATGTTACTCTATTTCTAGGAAGACTTCTATGCAGTAGTCGATTGGGCCTACAGGATTGATCCTCTCCGTTGCATATCAATGTATGGGATTACAGAGCGGTATCTTTCTGCACAGAAAGCTGATGCTGCTGGATTTGTAAGAGAGCTTCTAAAAGACCTGCAGACTAAAATATCAACACAATTTAGCAGAGTCAGTGTTCGCCCATGCTGTGAAAATTTATACATCTTTCATCTGTTTAACATAGGATGACAAACAACATAAAAATATATACAAGATATCTTACCCGTGGATATTAAATGGTTGTTCTTGGTCATACATGCGGATCTATCCCTAACATTGAGGATATGCATCTAGATGTCAAATCGCTTGGGGTAACAAGCAGTGGCAGTCTATTTATTAAATATTGTGGCATATACTTTCTACCCGGTATTTGTTTCTTACTCTTTTAAACAATCATTAAATTTGCAGTTTGTTGATGAAGCATGCCATCAAATTGAGAGAAATGAACGTAATGTGAGGCAAATAGGAGTTTTATCCTATATTCCAAGGTACATATTTAAATTGTAATTTGGAAATTAATAAAGAAAGATGACTTCAGCTGGTCCCATGAAGTTTATTGCATGTTAAACCCACCAGTGTCTTCCTATGTGCTTTTAAATCCTAATAACCTTTGGCATTTGCCAAAATTTAGATGTATGCTTAAGAATATTTTCCAGATTAAGATACAATGAACTGATTAAAGATGGAAAAGTTGAAGTATGAAGGTGATAGAAATACTAGACACTAGGCAAAGTGATTGAATTTAATCCAAACAGCAGAATGAAGATACAACAAAGAAGCAAATGCAGATGAATGACATATAAACATAATAATCATGCAAGCAAAAGAGTCTCCTAGACTAAAACCGTAGAATTCAGTTTTTAATAATACTCTTTCATTTTTTAAAAAAACTATTCTAATTTATTTGTATTTAGAGTTTAAAATCTCAAGTAGTTCTGATCTTGAACCTGAAAGATATGATTTTGGTATGGTATTATGTTCTAATATGGTTTTGATGTGTACGCTTTAGTTTTGGTTAATTATATTTGAGTAAATCAATCATATTGATTGATTTAACTTGGGTCGGTCAGATGTCTAATGGGTGATTTCGGTATGGCACAGCTTGAAATTCCATCCACTGTTTATACATACAATTTTCATGGAGTAAATTACTCCTATTAGCTATACGGATGGCTAATTTACTTTGTGTAACTAAAGTTTGAGTAAATTATATCTTTTTATAATTGATCTTGGGTCAGTTGGATTAATTTGTATTTTGAATTAGATATCCATATCCAATCTGTGGTCCAAATATATTATATTTTTTTAACCAGGTAACTGAAACATAAAAATTTACTTTTTTGGGTTGGATTGAGTTTGAGTTGGATATTCATTAGATCAGTTCCACGCTTAATGATAGTTTCTTAGAATGAAATGAGGCTTTGGAAATGGCCAAAATGCAAAAAGAAATCAACTGATTTGTCATGAGATCAGTCGTGTGATCATTTATGTATATATATATATATATATGATGGTACAACCTGCCATTTGACATTTGGGAAATAAATACAAAAAAAGATTAATGTAGAAGGGATAAGAATACCAGATGGATGGTATGGGTACATTAGGTAAGATAAAATACTTTTCAAGAGCATTTAGGTTTAGCTCCAATATCTCTAATAGATAATAAAAATGAGAGAATATAGGTTGGGATGGGTGGACATGTTCAAAAGCAGCCAACGAATTATCATGTAGAATCAATTTGAGTTGAAGGTGTAAAGGGAAGCGAGAGACAAACTAAACTAATTTGTAAGACAAACGGATTTTATTGATTTCAATATTATTAGCAATGAAGTTCAATGAACAAATGAGGACTATGTAAATGACCTCAAGAATTTGGGATTTATACAGCTTTGATGATGATAATCAAGGGCTCTGTGTTTTTTATTTTATTTTATTTTGAGTAAAAAATTGCAACTAATCTGTTTTAGCTTGAAGGGGCCAAATTCTCTGGTTTGATTTTTTTTTCTTTTCTCAGTGAAATTTATGGGTCAAGTCTTGATGGATTTTGCAATTTCATCTCTTAAAGTACGATAAAATTTGTACAAAGATATTGCCTTCATATGACTATTTTCTAGCATGTTACCGTGAAACAAATATAGTGACTTTGGATATGTCCTAAATATGAGATTTTGACTTTTTTGAATTCTGTTCTCATTCCATAACTAGTTAATTTTCATAGGTTTGCCACCCTTGCGACGCGAATGGAGCAGTATATTCAGGGGCAATCAAGGGATTTAGTTGACAAGGCATACATAAGATTGGTAAGGTCATAAGCTATTGTTAATTAATCACTTTGTGCTGATCTTATGCTCTTCCTTAATGGAACTTATTAATTTAAAATCCTGTAATGCTTGTTATAAAGTTGCCATCTGAAGCTTAAAATAATTTGGTTGAGGTAACTTAAGATGTAGCATATGGACATGTTTATAACGGTGAAAGCATGATTTGTTTTTGTCTTGTTTGTCAGGTTAACACTATGTTTGTAACCCTTGAGAAGATTGCACAAAGTGACCCAAAGTACACTGATATCATACTTTTGGAGAATTATGCAGCTTTCCAGAACAGGTTTTCAAGAATAAATACATTGTGTACCCAAGCTGCTTGAAAAAAAAAATGCTACTGTTTTTGGTTTTTTTGCTAATATCAACATAGTTGCTAAAGCTTTTAGTTTTGTCTGCTTAATGAAAATTATATCTGATTGTTGCAGTTTATTTGAATTGGCCAATGTTGTTCCAACATTAGCAAAATTCTATCATCAGGCTAGTGAAGCCTATGAACAAGCTTGCACGCGTCATATCACCATGATCATTGAGAATGTAATTCTTTTACTCATTACTATTTTTTTTTCTTCAAATATTTAGCAGGTCTTGTTCTTACTGATGTTGCAAACTGTTGTCTTCTTTCTCAGCAATTTGACAAGCTATTTCTGTTTTTCCGAAGAATTGAGGATCTAATGTACACAGTGCCTTCTGAGGAGGTGAGCCCATTACATCCTAATCAGTGTCATTAAATAGGTTAATTAGTAAGATATTACTCTCAACTGATATAGTTCTTTGTCTGTCCCAAATTGAGTTGACCTATTCATATGAGGTTCTCTGTTATCACATATTAGTTTCTAGTCCTCATTCAGAAACATACTAAACTAGTTTCTCTTTTATAAATGCATCCCAAGGGGATTTTGTCAGACTCAATTTTCAAGTCATTAAGTGGCTAAGTCTGTTGTTCATCTCCTTTCAATCTTTACTTTCTTTTCTACTGTGAAATGAAGAACATAAATTGAACAATCAGAATCGCTTATTACTCCTACATTGATTTCTTTGAAATGTTTATTGTATTCAAAGTGCATTTTGTCGATCATTAAGTAAGTGGGTTATTTGACTTTACGATTTGATTCAGTTCTTTTGAATTTTTCTAACATGGTTTCTCATATACAAGTGAACTCAAACCCTCTTAACATTTGTTCTGATGCAAACAGATCCCTTTCCAGCTTGGACTATCAAAAACAGATCTTAGGAAGGTGTTAAAATCCAGCTTATCCCAGGTAAGACAACTATGAGCAACACCGCATGTTACTTGATCATCAACCAAGTTACTAGCCAAAACAATTCTTCAAAACCTCAAATTTCCCCAAGAAAACTAATCATAAATTCTTCCCTTTGCTGTTTGTTTAATTCACATGGCACATATTTTCCTAAACTATTTTCTCATCTCCTCGACCCTCATAAACTATTAGGTTATTAACTAACAAGTATTTCTTATATATGACCTATCTGGAAGTGATAAGTCATATACAGTGTTCTTATGGATATTTTCTTGTTACCAGGTTGATAGATCCATAAATGTGATGTATAGGAGATTGCAGAAGACTTTAAGCTCTGAGGAGTTGTTGCCACCTTTATGGGATAAGTGCAAGGTACTTTAAAAAAAAAAAAAAAAAAAAATCTTCTCTCAATTTTCGCATCTACCATTTAAGCTCAAAATATTCTTAGGAAAAAATTTTGCTAACTCAAAATGTATTTCATTACTCTCCTCCATGTGGCACCAACTGATCAGCAAGCTTTTGGCTATAGAGGCAATATATAATTAAATTGTCTGATGAATTAGTTATCCTTTGCACAAAAGCTCAATAAAAAGTAGGGAAAGAAATAGCTTGCTAAACCAATTGCGTCAGATTTGCTTGATCTCTGTTCATTGTATTTTATTTTCACTTTATGCTGCCTATGGTGCTCATTTTCAAAAAAAAAAAAAAAAAAACTGGTAGTTTTGCAAGAAATTTATACATCAAGTGAGTTTAAAATTTCCATGACGTCTTTCATTTGGATATCGCAGAAAGACTTTCTGGAGAAATATGAAAGCTTTGTTCAGACAGTGGCCAAGATTTACCCCAACGAGGCCATGCCTCCGGTGTCAGAGTTGAGGGATCTCCTTGCTTCCAGTTAGACGTGACTGAATATGAATTTCTTCACGTTGTTGTAATTTATCCACCGCGTGTAAATCTCATTTGCCATTCTCTTCTCTGAGGGAGCCTAAGAACACTGCTGCTTTTGAACAATATGAGTTGGAGAAAAAAAGTATAAATTTTGAAAATAATTTTACTATCGTCGCTCTATTTCCTTTTTTTTCAGAGTTTCCTATTTCCAATTTTTATTTTTCAGAAAATAAAATTTAAAGTAAAAATGAACTTTTGTCAGTAATTTTATGCACATTTTTTATTAATCAAATTTGAAGAAAAGATTATTGTTCTTCATAAAAAAATATAAGGGCGAGAGAAATGCAGCGGGTTATTTCCAGCAACATACGATATCAAACTCCTAGTTTTGATATGGTGAGCACCTCATCCGTGAGCACCTGTGAGCTCCTCCATCATCCACCGTCCGATCTTCTTGGGTTCAAGGATTGGGCTATAGTGCTCATTC
>JBAMHZ010290719.1:0-13219 GCA_037177395.1 Alpinia galanga | reverse complement strand
TATCTTAAGGTAACAAATGATCCCTGGTCTGGGGTACGTTGGTGTGCTTAACCAAACTCTTCTCCCTTTTCGTAAAAGAACGAACTAGAAAATCTTTGTTGCTAGAGAGCATGTCATGAGAACTCTGCAAATCTAGAGCTAGTTTTTCCTCTCTTACTCATGAAGATAAATCAAGTTAAACCCTTTACGCTTCGTGAGTTCTCTAAAGACTTATATTTATTGGTGGAGTAGTAGAATAAATCAGGATCTTTAATGTGTTGAGCCCTTATCACATGAACTCCACAAATTCTACTACTATCCTCTACTCACCCCAACAATCTAAAATCCTAGTTCAGATTTATGGTAAATCAATGAATGGATAAATTGAAAAAGAATAAATTAACATCCACTCAATTCAATTCATAAAACTAAATCGAGAGAGTTAATCTAATTTCAAAAAGAGTTTACAACAATTCGAATTAAGAACATTCGTAGGGTTACTTCCTTATCCAAGAATTCAAAGTTTACTCCATAGCTAGGGGAAATAAAGCCAAAAAATGTTACAATTCATGATGTCCCTAGTCTCTTGTTCCTTGCTCCCCAAGTCTTCTCTGCCGCCATCTCTCCTCTTTTCCACGTTTCGAAGCTTATTTATCATTAAAACCCTACATAAATTGTGACCTAATCTCATCCGTGGCATGGATGCATCGGAATTATCGGCATGGGCGTGTCGATTGTTGGGTTTGATGGCTCCTCCATGTCCGACATGGGCATGTCGGTTAGCACAGTTAGCCCGTGTCATGTGCTGGGTTGGCTGGATGTGTTCTAAGTCTGACACGGGTGTGTTGTGAACACGGTCAGCCCATGTCGTGTGCTGGAATAGCTAGAAATACTGTAATTTCTTCCCAGAGTGGGTACCTATCAAACGAAATCATACACAAAGTAGTATCCTTGTCCAAGTAAATGAATTTCACTAAAATCTATCAGAATGTGTGTTTATTATTATAAAACAAGGTGAAATGTATGCATATCAGATATTCAAAACTACGTATGAATTGCATACATCAGGGATGAATAGCATTTTTCCCCCAAATCAGTCATTCGATCATGCTTGTCTACAAAACTCATTAATGCACAGTGGATATATAATAGAAATAATAACAAGAAAGACAAACACACATAAACATACCGATATAATATGGTTCAGAGCTCTAGCTCCTACTCCACAGTGATTCGTTAGGTGAATCACTCCCAAACAAGCTTCACTAGCTCTTCTCCTTTAGGTAATCACCAAGGTAGAGTAAACCTTGTTTACAATAAAGCTTACAACAACTACAACAAAATGCAAGTGCAGAAATACAAGTAAATACAAATACATGTAAATAAAACTTTACAACAGGAGAATGCTTGAGCGCTTGTCGCTTTGCGGTAGTTTAGATGGCTTGAGGTCTGGATTGCAGTAAATTCCCTCCAAGTTCACCAAGAACTAGCTACAATCAACCTCCTCTTCAGTTCCTTAAATAAGCTTCACCTGGGCTAATTTCTGCCTACCAGTCAATTGGTCTTACCTCTCAATCGATTGGGTCATATTCGTTGAGAGACAATGACTCTTCAACGGTCCTATCCACGTGGATAAGTGAGGCCAGTCGACTGGTGTCTATCATCAGTCGACTGGTGTCTATCATCAGTCGACTGCTGTATATCATAGTCGACTTCCCAGTCAACTAACTGAGCTTCTGTGCTCTGGCCAAACTTGAACAATCGACTGGCCTACACACCAGTTGACTAACCAGTCAACTTGCCTCCAAGCCAGTCGACTACCCGAGCACAAGCTCGAGTTGACTCGTGATGAACTTCCTAAGTGCCAAACACCTGAGACCAGTCGACTGGTGTCCATCATCAGTTGACTGGTAAACCTCAAATCTGAGGTTTACACTCCAAGTGTGATCCCTTCACACTTGTGACACCCCTAAGCCTAGACCTCAGTCTTCTAGCCTTCATGTGCTAGCCTTCAATTGCTTCCATCGACCTAGTCATGGTATCGGGTGTCCACCACTAAGACTATACACTTGGACTTATGTGGCCAAGACTTCCCACTTAGACTTTTAGACCGCCAAGACTACATACTTAGACTGATGTCTGCCAAGACTACACACTTGGTCTTTTCCTTTACCAAGTCGCAACTTGGACTTTCCTTTGCCAACCCATGTTGGACTTTCCTTGCCAAGTCACAACTGTTGGGGATCGATGAGCCAGCTAGAAGGGGGGGTTGAATAGACGTTGCCCCCAAATCATCATTGTTTGCTCGTTTGTCTTTCTACAAGTTATTTACACAGTGGAATACAAAGAAAACAATAAGACAAATAACACAAATCGATTTACATAATTCAGAAATGGTGCTCCTATTCCACGACTGTCTGTAAGGTGGACGACGCCTGTGATCCTTCGTAAATCAAGCCCCGGTAACTCTGGCTAAGTCGATACTCCTTGTCATTGGAGAAACCTCGTACAAACCTTGCGATTCACCAAGAACACACAAAGACTCGCTTAGACTACTAATGGGGGTTAACTACCTCTATTTCATCAGCCATAACCGAGCTCCAAACCCTCAGTTATATAGACAATGGTGGAAGCCCCAAACCTAGGTTTCTGCCTACCAATCGACTGGTGATGCCCATCAATCGACTGGTAGTCTACCATTACGATGCTAACAACACTCTAATGGCTCTATTCCACATTAGACAAGTGGACCAGTTGACTTACCAGTCGACTACCAGAGCCTCTGTACCTTGGCCAAGGCTGACCAGTCGACTGACCATCACCAGTCGATTGGCATACATGCCAGTCGATTGGCCAGGCTTAAAAAGCCTGAGCACCCATGACAATTGACTCTCAACTCAACTGCTCTCATCCAGTCGATTAGTAATCCCCACTAGTCGACTGACTATTAAGTAAAACCCCAAACATAAGTGTTTGTGCATCCGACTTGACCTTTTTCCCTTTCGAGTACATTTTGTCAGCACTTGACTCACTTGATGCTTCTCTGCAGCCTTGACTATTGTCTTCAAGCTTTCTTCCTTTGACTCTCATCCCTCGGATGCATTTGAGCCTCCAGCTCGTCTTCCAATGTCATCCTTCATGTATGTCCAGCTCTCGTCCCTCGGATGCATTCGAGCCTTCAACTGGTCTCCCAATGTCATCCTTCATGTATGCCTCAAAGTGCGCTTCTCTCAGCTGATCCTTGTTGCCTTATCTACGGTCCCTCGGATACACAATCCTTCACCGGACTCAAAATCGTCAAGCTGTGTATTTTTGTACGACTCATATACAAGGAAAAGTTTAACTTAAACCCTTTGCCCAAACATCAAAACTCATGGTTATACCGTACCATCTCAAGACGAGATTACTCAAACAGTTAACTCAATTAATGTTGGGTTACTAATATTATTTTAGGTGGAGATAAAAAAAAATTTATTTTAAAAAATTAATACGTTCAAAATATTTTAGTCAAAATTATTTTCATCATAAAATATTTATTTTCAAATTTAAGTGCTAAATCTAAAATTATTTTGAAATTCAAAAACTTAAATTTATAAAACATTATCAAATATCTTTTTCAAAATAAATTTTGTTCCTCCTTTTCTCCACGTGAGTGAGAGAGCTGAGTAGGCAGTCGAACGCCGCCCCTGCCCTACCCCAGTCACATTTCCAGCCGACCGGCGACGGTACCTTTGCAGCCCCTCTTTCACTGCGTAAAGACTCGGTCACCTACTGGCGAGTGATCTCGGTAAAGTGATGGCATCTGCGGCGGCGACTGCGGAGGACGTGCTCCCGCTTCTGAACTCGCAGGCATACTTGGAGGGCCAGGCCGTGGGAGAGGCGCGCGCCCTCGTTGCAGACCTCTGCCGCCACTTCTACAACCTCGGATGGGTCACCGGGACCGGCGGAAGCATCACCGTCAAGGTCCACGACGACGCCGTCCCCAAGCCCCATCAGCTGATCGTCATGTCCCCCTCCGGTACTCCTCAACCCCCTTCAGTTTCAATGAGTCGTTCCTCCTACCCAGATTTTTTTTTGTTTTTGTTTACATTAAAGTTTGTATATTTCGAGTTCTAATGATTCGTCGATGTATGCTTTGGTTGGTTTCGATCGAGGTCAGGGGTTCAGAAGGAGCGGATGGTGCCGGAGGATATGTATGTCATGTCTGGGAGTGGCGCTGTGCTTTCTGCCCCATCGCCGAAACCCTACCCACACAAGCCCCCTAAGTGCACTGACTGCGCTCCCCTCTTCATGAAGGTAATTCCTCTCTGTTTTCTTTGTTCTTCTCAATTTTGAAAAGAAATACGGGAGAAATCTCTGTTGAATTTAGCTTTAGTGAAGAAACCTTGAAGCTTGGTGCGTTCCTTAGAATGTTTGAGATTTTTATCAACAAACTTACTGATGATGTAGATACTTGCATCATAGCTTCTTAGTTTCTAGCGTGATGGAGTCTGTACTGTCTTAGATCGCCATAAAATCTATTGCAAAAATGACAAAAGAGTTGAAGAACAGTTATGTGTAGAAGTTGAGACCATGTCCCCAAGGTAAGAGCATTTATGGCACGTCCTGTCTGTACTAGTTCATCTTGCATGAATGTTTCAATTTTCCTGTTATTTTTAATAAACAACTGAATTTGGCTCTTTTATTGTAAATCCTTCCTTTATAATGGGAACTTGGAGTGTTCTTCATGTCACATTGCCTTGCGATTCTGAAATACTTTTGGTTAAATTTTTTTTTCATGTGATGCATTTTTTAATATCTTGGATCTTTCTCAATATTTTTCTTTTTTCGTAATTGGTTTTTGAATCAACCATATCTAGATTAAAATTTCCTAACCGGAAATATATGCCATCTGCTATTAGCATATTGCTGTGCATATATTTTACTTATTTTGTTTTGTAGGCATATTTAATGCGCAATGCTGGGGCTTGTATTCACAGTCATGGAATGGAGTCTTGTCTTATAACAATGATCAATCCTTCGGCAAAGGAGTTCAGAGTAAAATCTAAACATTTGTGAAATTAATGCAACTACTGTTCTTTCTAGCTCATTTTAGTAAAGTTCTCTGTTGTTTTCTTTATCATTGTTTTCCTTTTTTGTTCTCTCTGTGTGGATCTCTCATGTCGTGCATGTCTCTGTTTGAAGGATCTACAATATCAAACTTCGCACTAAATCCTAATTCTTAATTCTCTTAAACAACTGCAGCCTTAATTCTCTTAAATGACAGCAGCCAACACACAAGGGACTGAATTTTGTTTTTTTTTCTTCTTTAATCTGTAGCTGAAAGAGAGTTGTGGAGTAGATTGCATTGAGATAGCTTTCTAGTGCACTAGCAATTTTGTAAAGTTGCTCCTGTATCATGATTTGAAGCAATGTATTTCATTTAATCTTTTGTTGCACACAAAACCAAGTCTTTTAAAGTTTGTTGGCCAAAAAGAAATAGTTTGATCATGTGAGAATTTTAATTGAAAGATGGCTGACTAGTGACTTAGAGCAATACTGCATTTAATCCTGACTTGAAGTAATTTATTCTTTTCAGACTCTTAGATTGTCTCAATTGAATGAGTAATCCACAAAACATTATCAATAGGTGATTTAACCAAGAAATAGTGACCTTTCTGCAAGAGAAAGTTACTAAGGAGTTCAAGGTTAAATCAAGATAACTTCACTTTCTTTTCATAATCATTCCCTCTAAATGCATTTTGGTTGAATGAATATTCCACAATTCATCACATAGATTTTGATTGAGAAATCTAGTAATCATATTGTTAAAATTGGAGAGTGTAAATTAGTTACTCTAGTTCTTACTAGAATGGAATTCCTTAGTCTTCATGGAATATAAAAATATGCCTTGTTTTTTCATCATTTAAAATTACAATTCTAGAATAGTAGAGATGCAAATAAAGTAAATCATTTTAAAAGTAAGTAGGTCCAATAGGCTAAACTAAATCATGGTCTAAATTTCAATATATCATCTCTCCATTGTGTTGCCATAGCCCCAACCCAAATTCCTTCCTATTGTTCCCCTTGTCCACACCTTATGAGCAAAAGATCCTAGTGATGTCACCTCGTCACCTCTACTCTTATCACCACCAACCCCAATGCTTCTCCTATACTTTTCACCATGAAATTGTGCACTGACAATTCCCTCAGTTACTCGTGCAAATGATGGCTTTGTCACTTGCCATCAATCACCTTCAGTGACATCTACTTCCTTCTGCCTTGTCAGTCTTGCCATGTATGCAAAGCAATTCCCATCAAGGTTCAAATGCCAAAGATGAACCTTGAGGAAGCCTGTATGCTGCAAAAAGCTAGTGATGTTTTGTATAACCCATTGAGAAGCATAAATTTCATTGAAGAAAGGGAATGGCTTATTTGGGTGGTGGGTCCTATTAATTTTTGGAAAAAGCTGTCGGTTCATGGTGCAACAGTAAGTGTTGGATCCTTCACAATTATAATTGCAAAATTCAACAAAGATGGAATTTGATCTAGTCTTACAAAGTGCAAATTGCACCAAACCGATCAAAATCTAAATGCATGACAGTTTCATCTTTCAACAATATGTTTGCTTGCATCAACCCAGTATAATTGCTAACCTCTTACAAATTAACTTTTGTTTAATTTTGCTACCTAGTTTGCTTTTAGCATTTAATTAATATTTTACTAAAAAAATCTCATCTTACTTTTGCCAAAATCACCACTGCACCTTAGTATCTTGGAAATTCATCAATACCTTAAGCAAAGAAAATGGAAAAAATATTTATTGGGCTCTAGAATACTGTTCAACTTTACTTTGTAATCATTGTTATTGCAGTCTCTTCTCTTTACTTTTTCTTTTTGTGATTTGATTGAATTTCATTTACTTTTGGTACATTACTTTTCTTGGGCAAGTGCCTAGTAGTTAGGGCAATGGATTGGTGTGGCAATATACAAGTGGATCACCAAAAGTTAGTGTGTTTGCTAAACATAATGTGTTACTCTGGTATGTGCATACAATACAAAAATCAAAACCATTCTAGGAGTTGCTAGATAAGATTGATGCATCTATGAGATAATCAGCACGTTTTCAATCTGATTGAAGAATCTCATTGTTTTTTTTCCAATGTTGATTGTTTTGTATTTACTTTAGTCTAATGTAAATTTACTGGAAATGAGTCCCATGGATTCCAGAAAAATTAAACAAATGAAATTAATTCATCAAATATCCTTGCCAATTGGGAAGGGAAGAGGGGGAGCTTGTTAGTTGAGCTTCTTTAAATCCTAGCTTAGTTAACATAATTTTTTTACTTTCTTTTGTAGGCATCCAATTCTGGTTGCTTTGTAGTTTTAAAACATTCATTATCTATGTGTTTTTCTGATGCAGATCACTCACATGGAGATGATAAAAGGAATTCAAGGCCATGGTTATTATGATGAGCTGGTTGTTCCGATAATTGAGAATACTGCACATGAGCGTGAACTCACTGAATCCCTTAGTGAAGCTGTATTCTTTTTTCTAAATATCTTTAGCCTTATTACTGAAAGCCTCAATTTCTCAACATCTGTGGAATATGTAGTTCTAAGGCATAGTTGTGTAGTATATCTGAAACAAGCACAAGTTCACATATTTCGATGGGTTGCAAGATAATTGATTCATGTTTATTATAAGTTCTCATTGTTGTTCAAGCAAAAGTAGGAAATTTATGTTTGCTCAAATCTTATGCACATAGGCAATCTTAAATGATGTAATCATGTTAAATTTTGCTGTTGTTTGCACTGAAGCTTCATTCTGATGCTTTCAAACTAGAGCCTATGTATTTTGAAAAAAAAAAACAAGATTCTGGTACAGAATCAGTTAATCCTTACTGCCACATATCAGCTTCACTAAGTTTCAAAAGTTTTTAACACTTGAAAACTGCATTGTTAATCCAGGTGATAATTAGGTTTAGTAATGAATAATTTTTATATTGTAGTTCGATGTCTAATAATAGTTATATGGACCTTTAACAGCTATTTAATGTTGTTTATAGATGGCAGCATATCCCAAAGCAACTGCTGTTCTTGTCCGAAACCATGGGATATATGTCTGGGGAGACTCATGGATTAATGCCAAGACACAGGTTGATTTCTTGTTGTAATTATTCATATGTGCATTTGACAATTTCATCAGTCCTTACCACCTAAGCAATTCATTGCACAAATTTCTGGAAGTAACAATAACCATTGCAACTTGTCTGCTACTGCATCTGTTAATCCATAACAGCCAATTTGAATTGGACTCTTCATTATGTTTCTCTTTCTTAATATATTTGACATATTGGTGTTAGAAGATTTGGAACTATGATAGTCTTGCACTCTTTAAAATTTAAAGCCTTGTAGCTAAATATATTGATCACAAATAGAAAACAGACCAGTTGGAACATGGATTAAGAATTTAGTTAATTTAAGAAAAAATTTATCTTGATGCGGTGTGAAGGGAGGAGTCTTGGTACAATGACAAAGTTGCTGCATTGTGACCTAGAGATCACGGGTTTGAATCTTGAAAATAACCTCTTGTAAAGCAGAGTAAAACTGCATATAATAAATCCTTCTTCGGGACCCTAAATAGTGGGATCTTCGTACATCGGACTGTTCTTTTTTTCAAAATCTATCTTGCTGCGGTGTGTAGTTAACATTTACCATGTTAAATATTAAGGTTTCAAGTCTTGATCCCTTGCATTCATCATTTATTAACCATAATTGTCAATATTGTACAAAATTGAAATAGAATGAAATGAATCACTTACCTCGTATGATTCTACTTGTACTTGAAATGACCACCTAGTTCCATGAAATTCACTGGGATAGTCCAACTTGTTCACAATCCTCCCTATCCAAAACATTCTATTTTAAACTTGTATGTATTATTCCTCTCACTATTTCTATTGCATTCCACCCTGTTATTTATTATGTCAAATACCAAATTGGGAGGGGCTGAAATTTCGGTTGGTAGCTACTTTCCATGGTAGTTGTCACACAGTGCAACTACCATGAGCAGTTGCATTTCTGTTTTTTTTCTTCTGGTAGTGATCTTGCCCACATAAGCAACCACTGCCATCTTCCTCTTGCACATGATAAGGAAGACGTCATTGCAGGGATTCTGTGCAACATTGTCATACCAATAGATTGTGTGACCTGGCAAACATGCATTTGTTAGGAACGAAATAGTAACTTCAACCTTTAAAGAATAGAAAGTTAATAATTGATCTTGTGATACCCTAGAATTGCCTTTTCTTGTAATATTTATAATCCTTCAAAGAACATGTTAAATGAATTTAATTGTGTGTCCATAATCACTTTTCTCACGAGACAAGGTTGGCAAGCCAAGCAAAAACCTTCCTTTCCTAGTCAAAATATACAATTTGTGTTTAACTTATTATATAGACATGTTTTAAGGGTGCATGATTGCAAACTATAAATATAAATGCCAAATAACAATGAAAAGGATCAATGGTAATATTTTGAGGTTAAACTAAACCTCAAAGGGCTCATACAGTGGAAAGCAGATCCATTCTTCTACTGTTTTTTAATCAAATTTGCAGACATGGTATTAATCATGTGCTTCAATGTTTGTAACTTCTCAATGTTTTATAAAACATTGTACATGTTGGTTCAATTGGTATTCAATACCTAACCTAAATTCTCATTTTGTAGTCATTTTAATAACTGATAATTTGCATGAGTTTCATAGATCATTTGGATATAGACTATTCAAATTGGTTATTAAATATAGTTATAACCTTATCTCATATTTTTAATGTCAATAAGAAAATTATGTCTCATCTCTACTTGGTATCTAAGCGTTAGAATTGATTGCTCGTGTAAGAAAGCCAATATAAATCCTAAGCAATATCTCTTTGTGAGTCTCAAACAATATATGATGTGTGTATATATCATGATTAAACAAAAATTTAAGACATAAGGGTCACCTACAATTATTAGAGAAGTATGATATATGGGCTCAACAAAACACATTTTATATTTTATGTAGTCCAAGAGAATTCACGTGTAAGATAAACAATTGTTGGAATTTGTTTAGTGGAAGGACCAATCATATCCACCAAGCAATCACTGCTTAATTTTCACAGTAGGCATTCATTTGTTTTAAAATCTCATTTTAAGCGCTTGATTGTCACAATATGCATTCATTTGTCCAACTCTAAGGAATAAAATCTCATCCTAAGCTGGTTTTCAGTTCCCGGTTGGAACGAAATGGTTTCATGTTGTTTCGTCTTGTGCTCACAAATGGTGTTGGTTGTGCCAACGAGGAACACTTTGAGGAGGTGTCATTGATGCTTACTTACCTGAAGGTGGCATCGTTGATGCTAGGCAAGTTACAACGAGGGCATGGAATGAGGGTTTAGGTGAAAACTTTCTGGCAAGTTGAGTTTAGGCAACTATAGAATGAATGAAGGATTAGCTCATTGTTAATGAGGGCGAGAGCTAGGGCATCACCAACTCAAGTGAAGGATGAGCTCAAGATTTGCTCCCGAACAAACTCAAATGAAGGATGAGCTTGTGGCTCAATCGTCGACAAACATGCAGATGAAGTATGCAAACAAACTCGCAAACAAAGGATGAGCTTCTGTGCAAAGGATTCTCTTGCGTATCAAGGATCTCTGACCTTCTCATTTGCTAGTCAGTGTGCAAAATGAAAACATTTTAGTTATGTGATCTACATGAAACAAAATTTGAAATACTATTCAACACGATCACTTTAACTCTCTAATTAAAAAAAAAAAAATTCTATACCAAACATTTCCATGCACAATGATTGAACATACAATAAGTTTAGCCTCCATAGTCGATAATGTTTTGCGTGTTTGTTTCTTACTACACAAAAATATTACACCCGTATTGTAAGAAAGAAAGTGAGTTTGTGTTGATTAAGGTATTCCCCAATTAGTATCTAAGTATCCAAGTGAACATAGGTTTGACCGTTCGAAAACATAAGCAATAGTGCTTTCAATTGTCTCATATTATTTGAATGTTTTTATCTTGAATTTGATTGATACCAGCTAACTAGAAATGGGTGATTAAACTCAAAGCCTATTAATCTAATACTTCCAACAACTATCTCACATCAAGGCATGATGGCTGGAGATGCTAAGCAGGCACTGATCTGGGCTTGCCGGATGGTGACAAGCCTCATGGAGATATGAGGAGGGAATTTTTCCTCCTTTGGTGTTGCTAGAGAAGGATAAGGAGGCGGTAGGGCACCAAGAAGAAACAAACAAACGTTCAAGAGAATCATATTTTATTAAACTGAAGATAATTAAACAAGAGATTGAGATCTTGTGGTCTTAACACTGGCCTACTTGGAAATAAATAATCTATTCCCCATAAACTTGGTGAACAAATTATATATTTCTGAAATAATTAATTACCTAGATTTACCTAGTTTGCTATGGCTAACCAAAATAAAATGTTACAAATCTTAAAGCCTTGTAGACCTATAAAAATTTAAAACTCCTTAATTTTTCCAATCACTCCACCAATCAAACATTCAGTTGATATGATTGGTTTCCAACTGAAATAATTTCTTGAATCAAATGGGCATGTTAGAAACAACTTAATTAGGGTAAATCTTGGAGATACGTTAGTGTGGTACTGAGCAACATATTGCTTTGTATTAGTAAATTTTGTTGAATTTTAAGGTTGTTAATGTCCAATGCTATAAGGGGAGCCTTCGTGCAATGGTAAAATTGCTGCTCTGTGATCCAGAGGTCACGGGTTCAAATTCTAAAAATAGTCTCTTGCCAAAAAAAAAACAGGGTAAGGCTGTGTACAATGGATCCTTCCCCAGGATTCCGCATGACGGGAACTTTATGCATCGGGCTGCCTTTTTTTTTTTTCTTAATGTCCAATGCTGTAAGAGTTCATCCACACAACCCTAGTTCATCATCCATGTCAAAATGTTGTACGTTAACAAAGATGTGGCGTGATACTGTCAAGCCATCTCCAACTTCTTGATGCTAGATTGTTAAGTAATCCTTTGTGCTTCTTTGATTTGATAAACAATCAAGTCTCAATCATCATCAACAACATCATTACCATCAAACTATGCTTGTTTCAATAAAGTGGCAATGCTGTCAAGCTTTGATTGTTCCAGTGATGAATCTGATTCTCTTATATCGCTCTATGCAAAATGTTATTGCAGGGTCCGACTGTAACGTCTCGACAAGGACCGCTATATCTCTATGAGAACTTGGATATAGTATTAAATAGGCAAGAATTCTTACACCATAGGTTGGGTAAGAACAAATATTATAGGAAAACTAATAGTCTAAGATTTGAAACGTGGAATATAGGAATCCATACAGGTAAAACAATAAAGGTAGTCGATACGATGATTAGAAGAAGAATTAGTATTTTGTGTGTACAAGAGACAAAATGAATAGACGACAAGGTAAAAATGATAGAGAATTTGTGTTTTAAATTATGTTACATGGGAAAGAGTAAAACAAAAAATGAAGTGAGGATTGTTGTAGATAGCTCATTAAAGGATGAAATTGTAGGAATAGTTAGAAAGGGAGATAGAATTATAACTCTCAAGATATTAGTAAAGAAAGAAACTATAAACGTAATTAGCGTATATGCATTTGAAGCAGGATTAGATGAAGATACCAAATTAAAATTTTGGGATGACCTAGATGAAATATTACAAAATATTCTGCCAAATGAAATGAGTTTAATAGAAGACGATTTAAATGAGCATTTGGAGTGAAAAAAGAGGAATATGAGAGGGTGCATAGGGGTTATGAGTTTAGAAGAAAAAAAATGAAGAAGGTAAAATTATATTAGATTTTACGATAGCATATGATCTTATACTAGCTAATACGTTTTTTAAAAAAAGAGAAGAACACTTGGTCACGTTTAAAAGTGAGAATAATAAATCGCAAATTTATTTTTTTTATGGTTAGAAAGAGGGATAGAAAGATTTATAAAGATTGTAAGATTATCCCTGGAGAAAGTTTAACTATCCAACATAGGTTAGTAGTGTTGACAGTATCAATTGAAGAAAAATATATACGACTCCTAGAATTAAGTGGTGGAAGTTAAAGGATGAACAACAGAATATATTTAAAGAAAAGGTAGGAGTACAAGTATTAGGTGAAATATACTGTGACCCTAATACGACATGAGATAAGATGATATCAAAGTTGAAAATAATAGCCAAGAG
>JBAMHZ010290501.1:0-13220 GCA_037177395.1 Alpinia galanga | reverse complement strand
ATGTCATTAGGAGACGAGCCATGGGCTTGAATGCATCCGAGGGACGAAAGCCAAAGGAAGAAGGCTTGAAGGCTGAATGCTGCAGAGTAAGTGTCAAGTGAGTCTGAGTATGAGAGAATGTACTTGGGAAGGGAAAGAATCAAGTCAGATGCTCAAACTTGAGGTTTTTACTTGACACCAGTCGACTGCTAGGGTTTTTAGTCGACTGGTCAAGTCAACAATGGTTAAGTCGGATGCTCAAACATTTGGGTTTGAGGTTTTACCCGACACCAATCGACTGGTGTTAGTTCGAGTCAACTGGAGTTGAGATCAGTCGACTGGAATAATATCGTTAGGGTATAACAAATAAAAATCCCGAAGATCACGATTGTCAAAAGTCATTGGTGTCGATCAACGGTGAGACCAATCGACTAGTATGTTATATCAGTTGACTAGTGAAGATTAGTCGACTAGTATAGTGACCAGTCGACTGGTTGGAGTGCAATTTTAGTGATTCCAAGGTTAGCTCCCCAAACTTATAAAAGGAGAGTCTTGGGGGCATGAAAAGATTACGAAATAAATGTGGTAAATCCCTATTAGTAGTCTATTAGAAGTCGTGGGTGCTTGCGGAGATCGCAACGAGATTGTGCGAGGTTTCTCCACCGACAATGAGCGCGACTTAGCCGGAGTTAATGAGGATTGATCCACCGAAGGATCGCAGACGTCGTCCGCCTTACGGACAGCCATGGAGTAGAAGTCTCATCTCCGAACTACGTTATATCGACGTGTCGCCATGGTTTGCTTGTTTTTCATTATAGTTTTATAGTTTTTTGTTTTTATCGTTGCTTTCGCTAATCACTATTATAGAAAAATAAAGAAGCGGCATCGTCTATTCATCCCCCTTCTAACTGGTGTATCGATCCCCAACACAATCAATCAACCAAAAAAGCATCCTGACTTAATTTCTATGGAGAACTCCCTAATCATATCTTACACTAACTCACAAAGCCCCTTTTTATGTTGATGCTAGATGAAATCACTAATCATATTGAAGATCAAGCTCGTTGAAGTTTATGTTATTCACAAATGGTATTATACTAATTGATTGGATTTGTAAATGGATTAAACTTGAATTGTTGAACAAAAGAATGAAATGAGATTTTAAGACAAACTTTGGTCAATTGGTTTCAGTAATAAGAAATAAATCAAGGGAATAATTAAGATGGATGTTAATAAAAAAAATTATGAGAGGTTTAGATATCTTGAAGTTACTTCAAGATGATACATTAACAAAGATAAAGGGTGAATTGTTAAAATGGAGAGTGGAGTTGTGTGATCCGCACATGCTTCTTGAATGAAAACTTATAAGATTGTGCTATGATCCCCATCCTCCAAGGAAACAACTTGGACAGAAAGATAGCATTCTAAAAGGACGGTGGGGGTTATCTATAGGATTAAAAAGATTCTATTTCTTAGACCAATTAGGTGTAGTCATGCTTAAAGGTGACACACATTTATAGTTAGTCGAGTTGAATCCGTTAGAATGCAAGACGTAGAAGGACAGTCTGGTGTATGAAACTCCCATCAATGTGGATTCTCATGGAAGGGACTATTGTATATAGTCTTATTCTACTTTGCAAAAGCTATTTGCAGGATTTGAATCCATAGTTTCTAGATCACATGATAATAACTTTACCGTTGCGTCAAGACTCTTCTTCAATGCAAAATGTAGAAGGAGACAACAAAATATGTAGTATTACAAAATCAATATAATTCATTCAAATATTAGAAATGATAAAATCTTACATTGAACTTAATGGAGTGACGAGATGCATGTAATAGCTGACCCCAAATAGTTGGGAGAAACACATATGGTGACGATGACGACGCCATGCTAGGGAAGCTCACTGTGGGAGATGCATCTTTGTGTTTTCTCAGGGAATCGGAAATCATGCTCAGAATCCCCATGCTTTTGTGCTATACAAGTTCAAAGTATTATACCGTCCAGTGTTCACCAGATTGTGTTGAAACATGTTGTAGACATACTGAATGGTGGTTGGGAGGGCATCTGTTGCACAATATCTCTGACAACAGCTGTATTCCTGATCGTGCACTAGATTATTTCTACCTATTTTCTTGAAATGTTATTATTATCTTAGATGTTTGGTTCTCTGGGATGCATAGATGATATTGGATTCATAGAGGATGTTACATCTCTAAGTGTGCATCTGGGATATAGGAAATCTTTTGTATGAATAATTGAATTGTCACTGCACATGTTGTGTTGCCGTGCAACATCATGGCAAGAATTTCTCTTGTTACAAAAACTCATGGAGCTGTACCTAATTTGAGATCCACTGCTTGAAGGCTTCAAGCTAGTAACATCTATAGAAATTCATTGTATTGAATCTGTCAAAATTTTCAAGAATTTGACTGTTGATTTGGTTGGTTTTCTTTGCTTTGTTCAAATGGTTTAAAACATTTTTTTGAAGCATCCTAGTAAGGTATTTCATGATTTAGAAACTATCGAATGGTAAAATGTAATTAATTTGTTACCTTTTCATCAGAGTTTGAAGATGACCCAGATCTATATGTGCTGAAGCCTTTGAAGTACATTGGCATTGAAGTTTGGCAGGTAAATTTCTTTGCTTGATTATTCTCTTGCTAAACTTGTCCTTGGGCGATCCTCCTGCATCTGCAGAATGTTGCATAACATGCCAACATAATGACTTTGCAGGTCAAGGCTGGTTCAGTCTTTGACAACATCCTGATTTGCGATGATCCTGATTATGCAAAAGAGGTGGCAGAGGAGACTGTTCTTAAGCATAGAGAGGTCAGTTTATCTTTTACAATTGGTTGCTGATGCCTTTTATTGGAATTGTTATTTGGCAAGTATTTTCATTGTGTATTTTCCTTGTGTCAGACTGAAAAGGAGGCCTTTGAGGAAGCAGAAAAAATAAGGAAAGCAAAAGAGGATGAGGTGATAATTCTTCTATTTCAACAAATTCTCGTTGTTCTAAACTACCATAAGTTTTGTAAAAAGTCTCAATGCCCCTATGAAACCTAAGAGGCTAAACACAACCCTTTTGTTTTTCCTGTGTCACCTCAAACTTTATCTAGGTTTTCTTCGTGAGATATGATACCCACATTGGTTGTTGATTTTGGTTTCCTTTTGCGAACACTGGCTCATTAACAATGTTCATTGCACAGGAAGCTCAAAGAGCAAGGGAGGAAGGTGAGCGTAGGAGAAGAGAAAGGGGACATGATCGACGATACCGAGACAGGGAGCGCTACAGGGACCATAGAAGGGTAGATTAATATCTTTCTTTTCTTTTCTGATCAGCCTATATTCTTAATTGCTGCAGATCCTTCCAGTGCCCAAATATATCACTTCGTGTTAGTTAATCCTTTAGTATCATAAAATGCTTTTCTGACTCGATGCATCGGTTTTGCAGCGTAATCATAGAGATTACATCCATGATGATTATCATGTAAGAACTAAGATGTCTAGCTACTCTTTCCATGATTTCATTCTCATCTCTCTCTCTTCATGATTCATCAGATGTATTTATTTTACTTGTCTAATTGCAGGATGAACTGTGAAACCTTAATTATCATTTGTCAACTGCACCGTAGTGGGAGTACTGGAAACGAAATGATGCCCAATGCTTTTCTGATTTAAACTATATTGGAAGTTTTGTATTCTATGAATTGCTGCCCCTCAAAAAGGTCTAGTTAACTTTGGATCGTATTGCATCTATCATTGTATACCAACTCTCATGTTTACATTTTGCCCAGCATTTTGAATTTTGAAACTGTTACGAGCTGGTTAATTTAAGATGCATAGAATCTGATTGACCTCTTGCTCGAATTCAATATGCAAAATTTCGTTAAATAATATAATAGTGTATTAAAATGGAACGTGCATACCTGCATTTTTTTTTAAGGCTCAGCACATTGTATTGTGGTCCTCTCCAAGATTGCAAATGTTATCAAGTTTATTTACAAATATTATTCATAATATTTTTATAAATTAAGTTAATATATAAATATTAATGAACTAGTTTATTGGTATTCAAACTTAATTTATTTTATTATTAACTCTACGCTTCAGCCCAGCCCTGACGAGACGCGGCCCGGCCCATGAATGCGCGACCCATCGCAACGCGCACGGCTCTCAAAGCAATCGCTCTTGATTTTTTTTTAAAAAAAATGTAACGCTCTTCCCTGTGGCTCGCGCGGCCTGCGATCATCCCATGGCTGGACGCGTTATCCATTTTCAGCCGTTGGATCCATCCGGCTTCCATCGATGTCGCACTCGCTGCAATCGTTCGATAAAATTGGGAATGCGTTAGTCACCTGGACGAGGGATGTCAGCCCACCCCGTCTTTGTTCTTCTTCCTCGTTAGGCATCGTTTTATTACTTGCAGTTGCAGAGGCGAGCCCATGGCTGGTGTTCCTATCCCGCCAAGGCAGGAAGAAGGAATGTTTTAATGCGCGCATCGGGCCGGTGGGTTTCTTTCCCTTTCTGAATCCATGTAATGTGATGTGCTTATCTCCTCGCTTCTGTCACGCGCCTCATAGAACATCCTTTGCGGCGACCCTCCGTCCCAGCCTGTCGGGTTTGCAGTCTTGAAGGGATCCAAGAAAATCCGATACTTGCAGTATTGGAGCGTTTACGGGCGTCATTTCGCTTGCTTTCCGAAAATCCACCACCTTTTCTCGCTTCCGGATCGCCAGATCTTCCCAGTCCTAGGGTTTTTAGGTTCCGCACGGTGACCCGTTTCTAGGCGGTGTGTTCGTGGAAAAGGTGCTAACTTTGCTTCGATTTTTTTTTCTTTGCTTTTGTTTTTTTTTTTCGTTTTCTTTTTCCGTTCATGATGTGGATTTTGGATTTTGAAAGCAATATCTTATTTTTTTAAAATGAAACATTCGAGTTCGTCACTTGCTAGACTTTTGATCCTTCTTTCTAGTTATCTATTTCGCACTGGTTTCTCTAAGAAAGACGGCGCCTCTGTGGTATTTGAGCTTTCTAGATCCGGTAGTATGGACAAGGAGAAGTCACATGTCCTTGGTGGAGGAGGAGGAGGTAATGCTGGTGGTTTGCTGCCCCAGTCCTCGAGATATGCCTTATTTGCCTCGCCTTCAGACAGTTGCGGAATCACAAACGATCCCTCCTCTTCTTCCTCTCAGCCACTTGATTCTGGTCAATTTGGTCACGTTACGCCATCTGATGCCGAGAGGTTTAGCTACGATGTCAGCAGGATGCCAGATTGTCCTCCAAAAAATTCTGGTCATAGGCGAGCCCACTCTGAAATCCTGTGTCTCCCAGATGATCTTAGCTTTGGTAGCGACCTTGGTGTGGTCGGGTCGCATGATGGGCCTTCACTCTCTGACGAAACTGAGGAGGACCTCGTTTCCATGTTCATTGATGTCGAAAAGTTCAGCTCTAGTGCTACCTCTGCTGGCCTGTCCATTGGTGAGGCATCACCTGTTCCAGCTCTTCCTCAGGGTGACAATGTTTCCTCTGGTTCCAGTGAGAAGCCAAGGATGAGGCATCAACATAGCCAATCTCTGGATGGTACTGCAATAAAGCCTGAGCTTTTGATGTCTGGGAGTGAAGGGCCTTCATCTTCGGACGCAAAAAAGGCCATGTCAGCTACAAAACTTGCTGAACTGGCTCTTGTCGATCCAAAGCGTGCAAAGAGGTTTCACATAACAAATAGTCATTTTTTACCCTTTGTTGCATTGAGTTGCCTTGTTTCCTTCATTGATCCAATGCCTGAGTTTTACAGGATTTTGGCGAATAGACAATCAGCTGCAAGATCAAAAGAAAGGAAGATGAGATATATTGCAGAGCTTGAGCGGAAGGTGCAAACTCTCCAAACTGAAGCAACCACATTATCTGCTCAGCTGAGTATGCTACAGGTGTTTCCGTTGATGATTGTTTGTTCTTCGTTGATGCTTACTCTATGAAATATGGACTAGTGAAAATATGTCGCTAGCAGTTAGGCACGACAACACAATACCTTTGCAATATTCAATGTTGAAGCTCAATGTTTGAAATTTACTATATATGCAAGATCTTTCATTTGTTTAGGAGTAGAATGCAGGATACTGATTGGCACCTTTTACATATATGCTAAGCTCTTGCAATCATAATTCCCATTAACGTATACATATTATAAGGACCAAAAAGTGCCAAACAGTTTATTGTACTCACTCTTTCCTAATTATTTCCTTATCTAAGACTAGAGGTTATCTTAACCTGACCATCTTTTAGTTGACTCAATCAATTCATAGGCAGCTACATAATAGCCTGCCTAGCAGTGTATTGGTTGCATGTTCTACATTACCACATATCTCAAACAGGTATGGGATATCTAAAGCAGCTGCATGTGGCTGGATAGCACAAAAGAATAATGAGAATTATACTTGAAATATTTGCTATTTGCTTTTTGATATAACAATCATACAAGTGTTTTCCTTTATGTTAAAATTTTAGTAAAAATATAGTAAAAAAAGAAGAGGACAAGTTACTCTCTTTCAACAGAAACAGAAAATTACTGATATTTCCTTCTCTTTGGAACAAATGAAGCATTCATGAAATATGTGCGCATGATTCTATAAACGATCCTTGGTATTGATAGTTGGAACTAAAGGGTTGATCCACTGTTCTTTTGTACATAGATAATGACAAGCAGTGATGGCTATAGTAGCCAGAGGATGAATTATAATATATTGCTATTAGTTGTCAGACAAAGAGAATGCCATAAAGTCACTGCAGCGGTCTAATGTAATCCAAGTCTGAAATTTATCATAGTAATTTTCTTTGCTTCACCATATGCTGGAAACAATTACCTATAATTTTTAACTGATCCTTGATCATAAGTAGCACCCAAATCTTATATAAATAGACAATACTCAGCACTTCGAAGCAAAGTTTGGTGATATCTTGACATTTTTTGGCCTATTTTGTTTGTTTGGTTGCTCTGGAGTGAAACTCACGCCTTAGATGGAAATACTGATGGAACCATCAAAAATTGATCTGTTGTTATGGTCTTTATAAAGTCTATTTCCCAAAAGGGTTTCCATTAAACTGTTATATTTTCATTTTGAAATGATTTTTATATGATTTCCATTTGCAGTCATGTATATCAAAACGAAACATTATTCTGGAGTGAAATCCAAGCCTTAGATGGAAATACTGATGGAACCATCATAAACTGATCTGTTGTTATGGTCTTTATAGAGTGTTTCCCAGAAGGGTTTCCACTAAACCGTTATTCTATTTTGAAATGATTTTTATATGATTTATATTTTGCAATTATGTATATCAAAACTAAACTAAACTGCCAATCTCACCTTCCAGGATAAGGCTTGGTTGTTGTATATCAAAACTAAACACTATCCACATATCTACAAAAGTTTGGACTTGTCATTTTAAAGCATATTTCTGCTTATTTTATTTTTAAAAAAATTTGTTGCTGTTGTAGAATTTAGGAAAAGAAACATTGTATTGTATATATTGTAATCAGAGTTAGAACTTATCTATTTGTTGCCCCTACGCATAACTAATTCTATTTAAAACTTAGGCATGAGACTAGGTATGCCTTAAATTTGGAGATTATATGTAATATTTTATCTGACACTCCTACTCAAACAATATTATCTATGTCTAGCTAGCTTGTTACACAAGATAGAATAACTCTTATAAACAAAACACAGATTTAGAATCAATAATGATGAAATACAAAAATATTTATTGGTATATAGGTGAAATAAAACTTAGTTAATGGAGCATGCTGCCACTAATTTCTTTGACCTCAATCAACAAATGCGGGAAAAAATAATGACTAGGGTAATTTATCTAATCTAAGAGATAGTAGAGGGTCAAAGCAGGTACAATTGAATGCTTGCAGTGGAAGAGAATATAAAACATTATGTGAAAAAGAGAATTGTCAAAGGAACATATCCTTGGATAATAGAGGACAACATACAATTTATAATATAACATATTGTAAGAAGTGCATCACCCCAAAATGAAATGGGAGCATGCTTACATATTCCTAGAGTCAATTGAAAGTCAATTCTTGATTTACACTTCATTCTTTTTTGAGGCGTGGGGGTAAGAAGATTGGTGAATAATATCAAGGCTCAAAAGAAATGACTAAGGTATGAGAGAAGTTAAAGTAAGTATGCTTTAACTTTGCCATTGCTAAAAACTTTATAGGCATACCAAATTAAGTTTTAATCTAGACACAAAAAAGAAAGAAAATATTGGAAAAAAATTCAAAAAGCTCTTTCATTAAGACACACCATGTGATTTGAGAATAATCAACTTAAATCTGAGAATCGAACTTACACAATGTACACCCCAACTTCAGATTGGACCAAATAAAAAAAAGTGTAGATACACATTGATGGGCTCTATTAGGGAATGACGATCTAGTATATTTACCTAATTGCTATTAGTCACAGTCAAGAGAAAATGACTAGATAGACTAGTTTTAAACATAAGAGACTTGGGTGACCATGAGGACTATGTATTTGAAGAAGTGAAGGAAACATAGAAGTGCAAAGATGATGGAGATACAATTAGTAAGCACAACTTGCAAGAACTTACGCCCTATGCTAATCACCTTTACTCATCCTCAAATCTTGGTAAAAGTAGATTTTAATTCTATATTGAGCTTACTAATAAATAATAAGCTCAATGAAAATTTAAAAGTATAAAATATAGAGGATAAATGAAATAGGGGAAAGAGAGACATCTCCAATGCCCTTAGCTTAAGTGAGTCACGTTGTCTATTATGACATTGGTATGACATGCTGGTAACATGAGATTTGAAAAATACGACATGTACCAAGAGTATACTTCCAAAGGATGATTCCATATAACTTGACTAGAGAGATGACCTTGTGAGCAAAGGGCAAGTTGCAAGGTAAACTAAGTTGAGAGATTTGCAACTCAAGATAGGGTAATTCTCAACTTAATAAAGACTTGACCATTAGAACAGTCCAATTGACCAAAGGATAGAGTTTAGGTTCGGTCGTCATCTAATGGTTGAGTCAACTACTTAGTTGATTTAAGTTAATCAGCTAGCGAACATAATGTTTCTATTCATGGTTGAGTTGATTGGGCAGTTGATTAATGGCTTAACTAAAAAGCTAGAAATCATTAATCCACAAAGTTGAGAGGCAATGGTCGGATGAGCTAAGGTCTATAATGAAGTTAATCGACTGAGATAACCATTAGCAGACAAAAGCCCTAATCAATATCAGTTGGCTAACTAATCGGCTATATACAAAAGAATAGAAAGTGAAAGCTGAAGAGATTGAAGCTATAAAAGGAGGCCCAAGGGAAGCATTCAAAGGTTGGCCTTTATGCTTATTGTTCTTAATCTTATAAGCTCTCTCTTGTACTCATAGCCTTAATCTTCTCTTGCTTGTTCCTTACAAGCTCTTTACTTGTTCCTTGCCTTGTAAGAAGATTATTGTAAAAGGTTTCTCCACCTTTGAAAGAAGTCCAAGAAGGAGAAAAACTAGTGGTCTTTGGAGGGTGATTTGTCAAAAAATCATAAGCTATGGAATAGGAATGAGAATTTCAGACCATGTTATATCAATATGTTAGTGTTGGTACGCTTGTTGTTTCTTATTTCGTTGTGCTAATAGTTTGTAGTTGACCTTGCTAAGTCGTTAGCAAGAGTAAGGGCATATTTGTAGGTTAAATGCTATTCACCCACTCCCCCACACCTCCCAGCCATCTGGCCACTTTCACTAACCGTCCTAATATGTGAGTGACTTTGATTCTGGCCTATAAACTAAACTCTCACTTGTAGCTCTTAAAGCATAATTCTTTCTATCCAATTTCTCCTTGTTGATTGTGATGTAGCTAGAAAGGCTTGAAAACCTGTGGGGTATCAAGAAGTTAGTCGAGGTATCAAACATTTTGGATTGAAGGGTGTTCTACAGAATCCACCAAACAAGATAAATTTATCTCTATATTTCTTTTCTTTTCAAAGAAAAAAATATTATTGTAGTAATATGGTGGGATGTGGTCTGATTGGATTGTCATCAGTAATCGATGGAACTTTTCCGAGTTGGAGCAGCAGGGAGGCATAGGGAAGGTCACATGGAGATCAATAGGGGGGATGACAGAGGAGTTCAATAAGGGAGGTGAAATTGATTTTTGGGGCTTACAATTTGTGGGGAGGCAAGGAATGAAAAGGGCTTTTTTAGGATTGGCAAGCCTTCGAACTGAATGTTTACTCACCTGAAAGACCATCGATTGGCACATATAGCATGAAGACAACATTAGAGAACATCTTTTGATTCAACAAGGGACAGTAAGATGGGGCTGCACCTTGGTAAGTTGTACCAAGGTGGAGATATCACAGATCAAGACTTTAGTGGGTTTCAATGCTTTTGATCTTGCATTGAGATCGAACCGTGAGAAGGGAGATCATGCTGATGCAGAGGTGTGAGATAGTTAGGGCTTTGATATCATGGTATGGGAAAAATTAAGTTAATTACCCTAGATAATCCTCTCTCTCTCTCTCTCTCTCTCTCTCTCTATATGTATATATATATATATATCAATGTAAAAATTTGCAAGTGGGCCTTTATATTTAAATCCCTAGGTCCATAACAGAGCCATTCGTTGAATTACCTATATGTTATAGGTCAAGTTCAGTTTTGATTCTTGTATTCCTAGTACTTGGTGATTCGTGCCGTTTCTTTGTACTTTCACTCTTGTTGAAAGAGCATAGCTTGAAGTTTGGTACATGGAACTATCGTATGGTAGTATACATATGATAGCTCATCGTGGTTAGGGTAACTTATCTCCATTTGTTTCATGTGTGATCTTTATCAGTATGTAGAAAATTATAGTTTGCTTAATCTGGAGTAAATAATTTGCTTCTATCTCCCACTATAAGAGTCTATGCTAACAAGTTTGTTGTGCATTTCTTTTCATGATTGATATTGGAAAGGATGAATTGTTTCAGATATGGAAAAAAAAAACTCATTACTGTTATCTTTTCCTTGTACAGAGAGACACCAATGGGTTAACTGTTGAAAACAATGAGTTGAAATTGAGATTGCAGACAATGGAACAACAGGTGCATTTGCAGGATGGTAAGGTCCTCCATTATGACGCATCTCTTGTTTCTTCTGCTAAATCATCTTTAGTAAATTTATTTTGTCACAGTTTCTTATTTTTCCAAGGGAAGTCAGAAGTAGTCACTACTCTTCTTTGTTTCTTGATCTTTCATACAACATCAATTCAGCATCATAATCTGACACCAATGAGCGGTGTTTGTGATGTGAAATGAACTTTCATGCATGGACCTGTGATTTGATGTTATTATTCCATTGAATTTCCTCTAATGTGCTTGAATGCTTAGTTTAAATCATCCTTAATCTTTTTCTGCACAATACCGATTTTCACTCGTGGGCGAGTACTGGGTTCTGATTCAAATTTGAGCATGTGCATGATCTGGTGCAGCACTGAATGAGAAGCTGAGGGAAGAGGTTCAGCGGTTGAAGATGGCTACCAGTCAGATGTTGCCGAGCGGCGGCCAATTGATGAACTTTGCTTCGCCTTTTGGGGCAAACCAGCAATATTACCATCACAATCCGGCAATGCAATCTCTCCTGGCAGCTCACCAACTTCAGCAACTGCAGATCCGCTCTCAGCATCCGCAACAACTGCAACTTCATCAGACTCAACCACATCAGGTTCAGCAGCAGCTGCAGCTGCGAACCCAGCAGCAGCAGCACCACCAACAACAACAACGGCAACAACAGCAACCGACTGCAGACCTGAGAATGAAGGGGCCATCACTGCCTTTGCAGAACCAGTTTGGAGAGGCTCCATCAGACGATAAAAATACTAACGGATGATGTTTAACTTGCTAGCCATTTATTTTTCTCAAGTCTTAACCAAGTGATGTCTCTGTTTATTGTTCTTGAGAGAGCATAGGTAATTAAGCATGACAAGGACTTAGACGACCATAAATTGCATATGGCAGGTCAGCCATTTTGGGCGCATGCTCTGCTACTTGGTAATTTCCAGCATTCCTATTTTACTGTGCCTCTCCTATTTTGATAGATTTGCTAATGCAATTCTTTATAGCGTTTCAAGAGGAAAAAAAAATCGTCCTCTTACTTTTTCAATCATAAAAGGTCTTGTGTTTTTAAAAAAATATATATTAAAAAGCACTTATTTTATTTTACTTTTATTTCTAAAACACATTTTTAACATTGATGTAGTAATTTTTATTAAAACAATAGATTGCTATAAGTGATTTTGGTTAAAATTATCTGAATATTAGTTAAAATTATTTAAATATTAATTAAATTAAATTTTTTAAAAAAATAGTTGGTACTAGGTATTTAAATTGTTGATTTAATTAATTTTGAGGGCAATTGATTTGATTTTAATAAAGTTTTTTATTGATTATTAGAGTAAATTAAGAAGTAATAACAGTAAATACTTTAATAGTTCAGCATATTAAGATTTTTTATTTTTTATTTTTACCGTGCAATACTTAAGAAATTAAGTAGGCGTTCTGTTATTGCATCGTAGCTCCGGAGGATAAAAAAAAATTAAATTAAATTAGAACTAGTCAAATGCTAGCGTAGCATTGAAATAAAGTATTTTTATAAAAAAATAAAAAAGTTTTTGATGAAATACCTGAAATATGTTCTAGAATGATAGATTCTTTTTTATAGTGGTCATTTGATTGGATCGTAGTTAAAATCCATCGTGATTGTGGCTGTGCTACGACCACTAGGGCCATAATTTTGTCAGATTTCGATCGTAATTAAATCGGATTTCAATTGTAATTTGGTCGAATTTTGACAGTAATTCAGTCGGAGAGACGACGACGATGACCCCAACGGGTTCGGAGGCTGCGTTATAGTGTCTATCAGTCTAATGACGTGCAAGCGAAAACATTGTGTATTCTCAGTTATTATGCAATCTTACGGATCAAACGACGGAGAAGATGTTACATGCAAGTGCGCAGTTGCGTAGTGTATCAAAACCTATATATATATAGAGAAAAAGAGAACAAAGTTATCTTACACAATTCATCTATGAGCATCTCTGTTATTCACTATCCATTCGCTTGAGCATTATAATCTAATTCTTGAATCCAAGAAGATCAGATAATAAACAATGAAGGTGAGCTGTGTAGGATAATATATATATATATATACACACGAAACTGATA
>JBAMHZ010290390.1:0-13221 GCA_037177395.1 Alpinia galanga | reverse complement strand
GCGGCCGCCATCAGCGTGGTGGCGGAGCATGGGCAGCAGAGGTTGGCTGCGTGGGAGAAGATCTGCGACGCCTTCGGCGGCTTCTGCGGACGAGTCAACGCTGCCATCGTCTTGTCGGTGTTTGCGGCGGTAGCTTACGTGATGCTGGTGGTGCTCGCCATGGCCAGCGCTCGTAAGCTCTAGTAGATTGGATATGCATGGGTTTAAAGTTAAGTCAATGGCATAAATTTATCAGCATTTGGGAAATTTGTTGTGTAAGATTGAATTGTTGAATTAATTATTGGAATAATTGTGATTTGGAACAAAATGCGCTGCAAGCAAAGATATGTCTGAACAAGTCTCCATGGTTACGATCCAACAGTAAAACGTTCAATTTACGATTCAATTCTCATTCACAGTGTATTTATAAAATTTTCCTTTAAATAAAATAATAAATTATAAATACTACAACTGCTAATACGGGTGGAACCACATGTTAATTTATCTAGGCTTTAGTCTGGGTAAAAATTTCTTTACACGACACATTTAATTTAATGGATTTTATCATTCATTTCATTATAAAATAAAATTAGCCTGGGTCAGTTGGTAAAAAAAAAAAATTAGCTCAGATCAATCGCTCTCTCTGGCTATGCTATTAGCTGCTAAGGCTACTTATGTGACTGCATTCTATTGTACTCTAATGCTCAATTGATATTTATTAAAATTTATAGACTCTGGTATATTTGGTTCAAGTTATCATGTATTACCTTAGTTATATAATTACTAAGTAATTACATAATCAAAGTTATAAGGAATAAAATATAACACATGTTGTTTGGTTCAATCATAAGTAATATAATAAAAATTTATTTATTTAGAGGTACTGACGTATAACCAAAGTTCTACTATGTTACCTTTAATTAAAATCTAAATGTATGTTTATTCATGTTGAAAATTAAATTCATATTTTTATTCTAATTTTCATTCATTGCATTTATTAATTTATATTTAAATTACATAAAAATAAAAAAACTAACAATTTAATTTCTATTTTAATTTTTTTATAATTAAGAAAATAAAAAATTATGCGATTAAAAGTATCTCTATTTTAATTTTTTTATAATATAGAAAATAAAAATTCACATAATTAAAAATATTACTAAATTAAATATAATATATTTTAATTTAAAATACCTCTTGAGAACCATATATTTTTAATGAATTAGTTAAAAACATTTTTATAATTTTATTATCAATAATAAATATAAAAAATAATAAAAGAAGAGAATTTAAATGGTTGAATCATGTGTTAATATTTTATGAGTCAGGTGGAATTTTATGAAGGGAAGCATTGGAGTGTGATTTGATTATTTGTTAAGGGTATTTTTGGAGAAAAAAATTGGTTAACCTCAGAATAGAGAAAAACCTAATTTTTCTAAGGTTTTTCTATTCCGAAAAACTTAACCAAAATACTGACGTGTCAGGTATTCATCGTAACCTGGTAATGTTTTAAAACTTGAACCAAGCGAGATTTTTGTTGATAACCTTAGATAGATAATCAAAGTTATCAATAAATCCTCCGAACCAAATGCACTTGAAAGATCCGTGAGATAAAATTGATCACTTTTAAAATTAATTAGATGAAAAATTTAAATATCTAATACTGGTAAAAAAAAAAAAACATCTCAACCAGTTGGTTCATTACTTTCATTCGATTTATTTTATTAAATAAATTTGGTTCGATTTAGGGAGAAGCTTTTAATTTGATGATTACAAAGAGCTTCTCGGATGATGAGATTGGGCATGCGAGGATTATAATTACTAATATATAACTAACCTTAGAGATAGGGTTAATTAATTGATTAAATCATTAAATAGAAATAGAATAAATCAAATTTTTTTATAAATTAATCGAATCCATTGAACTTTCTAATGAAAATCAAATAAATTGATACTTTTTTTTATCATCAATCAATCGACTAATACAAAACATAAATTAATTGACGATGACAATCGGTTGAATAGAATCGTGATCTTAAAATCACAATTCAAAATTATCAATCTACTAATATATTTTAATATTACAATTTTCTAATTTTAAAGTCCTATAATATCTAATTTGATTTATCTAATTAAATTAAATTCTTATACTTGAAACTGAACGTACAAACCAAATTAATTGATATTTAAAAAAATCAAATTAATTGAATGGAATTCAATTAATTTTTTTAATATAATCGATATTTTGCTCGCCCTAATTAGAGTTAAGAGTTTCATAGTGCCACACTCAAAGTGAAAGTACTTAATTATATATTTATATATATAAAGCAAAATTTAGTAGATATCATGGACATCTAGCAAATAGGGCAACTAATACGTAACTGGTTACAAATTGTATTTAAAATTCCTTTTGGATCAACTATTGTGAATCTCACACAATTGCTAGATTAAAATATTATGATAAATCCCTTTGAGAACATTGCAATTTCTCAATAACTTATCTAATCACAAGCAACAATAAGTTTAACACGGGAGAATGATGGTGAGACGTCTAACAGAAAACATAATTCGACAGTAAATTTTTTAAAAATCTATAAAAACAATCTTGTATGCAGGAGTTTATCTAACATATAAAATACAATTTTAATATTAAACAGCTTTTTAGGGATAATATAACTGTGAAATCCAAACCGATCCACTAAAAAAGCTACAAAAACTTTCTTAATTTACTCAGATAGTTTGTAAAGATCCACTAAGACTCCGATCTTTTCTACCTCAACTGTTGAAGGAACATTTCCAAAGGACTATAGAGCAAAGCTAATCACCTCTAGAAATTAATCAGACCGAAGATTCAAACACTAGTGCTGAAAAAAAAAATAACTCAATTTTGATACCCAAACAATAAGTAGCTCAAAAATAAATAAAAACGCCGCATTTCTCGCTCTCCTCGATCATCTCTATTGAATAAAAGGATAAATTAAAAATTCAATTAAGAAATATACAAAAAAAAAAAAAAAATCCTCAATAATCTAAAATAATAAATTCTTCAAAAATTAATCCCTATCCACTGTCAGTATCGATAAATTCCTATTGAACCCTGAGAACTAACAATAAATAGCTCAATTACAGGAACGGTACATTAGCGGCCATTTTTTCGGTAATACAATTTGTCACCTCGTGCCCATGATAAAAGCAACTACAATGTCAATCGACAATAGCAAATTTCTTATTAAGAATCGAAAAGGAATGGGTAAATAAATTTAAAAAAAAAAACTCCAGCGGTTGGAAACAATCCGTGAGCTTGCCGGAACAAATTCTTTCAGCCATTTGCGATCCAAGTAGCCGGCATGAGTAAATGAGAAACCAGATGCACCAGGTCGATTGCAAATAATTAGCCCGCCATATAGCAAATCGGCATGGCATGCCTCACCTTTCGTTATCTTCAGAAAAGAAGTCACTGGCATGTGCAATTCATCGCTGATGTAGCACTGCTTATCCGTTTTGAAAGAATTGCACCATTGAAGTTCATGCCCATAGGAGACCATCGAATCCAATCTCGTAATTTGACACAGGGCTGTCACCAATATCTTGATTTGGTATTCCGTCAACTTCCTCGGTGTCTATATAAGGCTCCGACAAATCAGATGACCTTTCGCCAGGAATCCCATAAGCTTGCAGAATCAATGGTGCAGCAGTAGATGCAGCTTCTCGATCCAAAACAGCTACGAAATTGTCCTCGAATTCAAATATCAAGTACTTCTCTTTGCAAGCTTGATTTTACAAAATGAGAGGGTGAACAAAATGTGCAAATACAAGGCAGTAAAAGAATAGGCAAAGACAGCAGATCAACTAGGCTATATTTAAAATGAAGAGACATACAGTCGACGAGATGAGCTAGATGTTGAATATTTTTTATTGGAGTGCCGTTGAATTTCACCACCTACAGGAGACTTAAGATTGAGTTCCGGAATATGAAAGTGAAAATCAATTGGCAAAGGTAGGAGACTTACTTGCTGATTCCCCATATCCTCGTATCCAATATTCACTTCGTTGGCCAAAACCTAAGCAGAAAAGAATAGATGAATCAGAGAGATTTTTTTTTTCCAAAAGAGGAACATTAAGATCATATATGACCAAAATACTAAGGCCAGTATAACACTGGTGGATAGTACAGTGATAGTGTTACCACAGAAGCAGCTGACAAAGTAGAACTCAATCTAATAAGAGTATGGTCAAACGAAAATATAATGACTTGAAAAAGAAGTACCAGACTTATTTGACAAATTCCTTCTCATGTTTATGTGAAAAGAATAAGTTCCTCTGTTGGTAGAAAGTCCTTAATATGTACTAAAACGAGAAAGTCCCTGGACTCCGATCCATCTCTGGTTTTCTTTTCAATAACAACAAAGAATGTAATCTTAACTAATGGCACCAGTGTCAACAAACCTGAGACAGTATTACAATTTCTTCACCTTTAAACCTTGCCAAAGAATATCGAGCCTTTGCCAGCAATTTAAGCTGATAAAAAAGTAATTACCTAGTGAGTTCGAGTTTAACAGCGTAAGATTAACAAGGATGAATAAGCAATAAGTAATTTGTCAGGTTACCCCAATGGAGTCTTCGCACTCCTCTCTGCCATGTGAAATCAGATGTGAAAACCAAGCATCCAACAAAAACTGTATAGAATATTAAGAGATATCAGAATAGGAAACTTACTCTATCAAAGGCTCCGAGAGAGGAGTAAATACAAGGCCTGCAACAATTAGATATGAAGGTTGACCTCCCTCGATGTGAAATGGCACCTATAGTGCAAAAGTCATCTCAGTCGGAATTTACCATGGTCTTTGAATTAATGGAATATCCACATCAATTGAGTAGGTAACTATAAAAGTTCCGCTGCTTACTAAATGCACACGAGTTTCCAAAACAGTCTGAACTCTTATGTAGATCCCATCTCGGATGATCCCGAGCTCTGCAACATCACCAGAAAATCTGATACACAAAAGAACATCAATTAGGAACAAATAATTAGGCTGTATCGGAAAAAGTATCCTGATTATACAATAGGTAGTCAATTTCTTTAAGGAAAAAATTGAGTTCAAAATTTAATCAGATACAAGTCATAAAAAGCATGTCTAATATTGAGTAGGTATGTTGAGATTTTAGTTGTTAGGTATAGCAACAAACTGGAGGGCGTCACAAATTTGTTTAAATGAACTGGAAAAAGGTATGTTATATAACGGACTAAAAGAACAGAATTCAAGGTTAGTGGTCATCTATGGTTAAAACACATGAAGAACTTGTCTTTACTTTTGGCTAATCAGATAGCGAAAGCCAATCCGCTCTGTTGATCGGAAGGGAACAGTTCCTTCTGACCCTACTTGAACGCCGTCAAAGCTTACAATCACATCGCCCTACAAATACATACCCATTTTTTGTTATAATCTTGGTAATTCAGAATAATATCTGGAAAGAACAATATCTTTAATCTTATGTTAGCACAAGCACAGTAGTTGTGTTGGAGAGAAGAGTATACCTCCTTGAGAACATCGTTAGCTGGAGAAGTGGGTTCAACTCTTCGAACCAATACACCCTTCACGATACAAAGAAACAATGTGCAATAATACCAACATGACAAGGCATAAATATGTTGTAGAATTATAGCTTAAATAACAATGATGAAGTACATAGATGTAAAAATAGAAAACATAAAAAATCAAACATCACAAATTTGTTGCCAGTGGGAATGGAGAATGGATGAACTTTCAGAAGTTCCATGAAAGTCAAATGAAAATTTCAATTAGAAGGGTAATGCCGGTACACAAGGCGATAAGTAGAGCAAGGCAAAGCACAATGTCGTGAGGCAAGGAAAAGCTTAAAAAACCAGACGAGGCAGAGTACAATGTCGGATGACATAAAAAAAGGATCCAAATGAGCCAAAAGGCAGACCACAATGCCACAACGGCAAGGTGACAAAAATTAAGAAATTCTTGCACTCAATCACTTGGTCTATTAGGGGGGTTATCACGTTTTCGCCACACCCGGTGCCTTCACCTACTGTCTAACCCTTAATAGACCTATTGATCAGGGAACCTCTAAAGCGGAAGAAAACCTTCCGTAAGGGACCCTAGTCATTGGGGTGGCAGTAAGGAGGATGCAACCAGTCTTGCAAAATGAGTAGGTAGCTGTAGTTTATGGATAGAAAACCAAGGCAATTAGAAAATCACACATAGAAAGAGGTACAGTCGTTTAGATAAGGATGAGATGATGAACAACTATATGCTCATGTTTAACGGATCAAGTTTATATTTGAATATATACGATGACCATAAAGGAAATATGTCCAAATGAAACCTATAGAACCTTCAATTGGATGAAGCCACAATGGTTAGGAATTAAGATACCGGTTGAGAAAGACAAAAGGAACCACAATGACATAATAAGAAATGAAATAGGATTTACCTATTCTAGACTAGCTGAATCTCTTATTGTTCTAACTTCTAACTATGGATATTAATGTAATGTGATTTTTTTTAAAAAATACTATTATACAAAGGATTGATGTCATGTTCTTTTCAAAATTACTATTATGATGTACAAAGGAATTAGATGGAACAAAGGACCAAGTGCAATCAGATATAATTTTTTTTAAGCAATAGGTAGACGTTTAACTATGAGGCTTTGAAATGACAACCAAACTCGATAAGCTCAACGTGTGGGAATCAAATTATCATTAGCAGCGTAACAATATCATGAGGAACATCTATGCAAACACTCTTTTGACACATCCAAAGGCCAAAAGAATCATGTTTACGGACCTTTCACACAAGTATGTCAAATTGTTTAACTTTATGAGCAGGTTACTCTCGGTTCAAATTGGAAAATTTAGCAAAATTATATAATGCCAGATCTTAATATATTACAGATCATAAAAATATTAAGAACCCAGGCTTCTAGAAAAATCAACATAAATACCTCATTAGAAGGTACTTTTAAGCATGACCGCAATGCTGGATTCTCCAATTTTTGAAGTAATACCCCAAGAGAAGGAAATCCTAGTTTTGCCAAAAATATCTAAAATGTTATTTTTTTTAACACATGCACATCTATACATGCATTTATTAAAGTGAATAACTCCAATCTGATGTGAGAAGAAAAATAAATAAATAAATAAAAACACAAGACAAAAACATCCTATATTACCTTAAATAGCACAAAAGGAATTAATTCAACAACAAAACTGACACAGGTATAAATTTAAATTTTTATGATGATGCAAGTCAAGGACACATGAAGTGGACCTAGGTAGTCTAACTAGCATACTCACAGTTTAATCAGAATAGCCACTAGTATTAGAGGTATTGCATTCTCTATATCAATTAGCTAGGAAGTCCAATCAAACTAGTGGAAAACATTAGATAATTAGATCAAACAATCATTTTGAACTAGATCTATCGAAATAAAATCTATCAGCTGTCATCTTACCAGTATACTTCCCATTTCTTTCATAATCATCAAGAAAATGAGAAACCACCGTGGTTGGAATAACATATCCAATATTTTCAGTGTCTTCGGATCTGAAAACCTAAATGAAATATCGAGTGAGATATGCAAGAAGATACGATGCTAATTTAGCATAAAAAGCAGCACAAAGATGCATTTCCATTAAACATTATCCTGGGGCAAAGCCAATCTATAAAAGATTTTTAAAAAGTTTGGAATGGATAAAGTAGGAAAAATAACAGCAGATTTAGCAGAAGGAATACCTGGAATGCCACACCAATACACTCACCACGATCATTGAAGGCAGGACCACCACTGTTTCCTGCAAAAAAAAAAAAAAAAGTACGTGTCTTTTGACAACATCAATATGCTTTTACAAGAATGTATATGTACCTTGCCAGAGAAAGTGGTGCAATAACATCCAGCTAGCAAAAAATTAAAATGCTATCCTTTTAGCAAGGAAACTAGGTTGAGTTACTAACCAGGGTTTATTGCAGCATCAATCTGAATACCAAGCAGATCAGAGGATCCATGAGCATACGATGTGACCTGAAACAGAAGCAAAATAAGGTAAATAATATTAAGAACTTATTTGGACACCATGTCCCAAAATTTTCAACCAACTTAAAATTAATAACACTTAAGTCAACAATTTATCACCTACAAAACAATCTTAGAAAGGATATAAAATTCACCCACAAAAACAATTAAAAGCTTATGATTACAATTCCATGAAATCAAACCTCAATTCGTGATACCACACCCTTTGTCACAGATATTGTATCTCCACCAAGTGGATATCCTACAACAGTTACTGCATCCTGTGTATCATAAAACTTGTTAGTTTGATGAATTATGGAAGAACAACCAGATTAAATAACCCCATAGAAAAGAGTGACTTAGAAAATGTCAACTGTTGCAACAACTGAACTTCTTGATCACAATCCATGACATAAAGATTTGACAATGAATACAGACTTGGCATACCAACACTACATATTCCCACTGATAAAGTTCGAGTGTGGATAATCAATATATTTATTGTTTCAAAAGAAGAATGCTGCAAGTGGCAAAGCATAAATTCACTTGGCAAACCATGGAGTACGTTGACTTATGAAAAAACCTTATAGATTATATTATAATAGCCCAACACTTACCAGTAATTCAAAATGGAACATAAAATTTCCTCACTTTCTTCACATCGGATGAATACCTAACACTATGGGACAAGAACCACAAGAAATCTATCAAACTTGGCAACTAGAGTTTGCTTTGATGAACAAAAAGGTTTATTATGGCATTTTGATACACTTCAAAAATTCATCAAAATTACAGATATAGCAGTGTAGGGCATTCATTTACAATTTTTCCAGCTCTTCATTATCTTGTAAGTCAGGGATTAAAAAAACAGTCATCTATTGTATAATTGAAACAAAGACGCTTTAGAAATTAAAAAATAATTAAGCCAATTCAATGAACAACTGAAGAAGGGATAATACCTAGATCAATGATGCATCAAAAGAAACATAACATACTTATGGATAAGTTGCTTATCATGAAGGAAGAGCAACATGTTTGTAATTCATGAACAACAACAACCTGAAGGCATGGCAATTGACCAAAATGAAGTGGTTCAGAACCTTTCCAGAATTCTTCATTCTCAACTGCAATTAATGCAATGTCACACTCTATGCCTCTAGCTAAGACCTGTAAATCAGGTTACTGAGAAATTTGGTAACCCAAGATTGAGAAATTAAGTTCAGAAAATAGCAAGAAGAACTATGCTTTTAAAGGAAAGGAGGCATATAGAGAATCAATTTCGGCTATGCTAAAATATTACCTATAATTCCCAAAAAGATTATGGAACATATTGCAAACACATTCATACAAACCTGGATTAAGTATTCAACAGAAGATTTTAAGAAACTATTTGCAAATACAAATGAAGAAAAAGACTGATGATTTTCAATTGCAAGCTCTATCACAACATAATTCTCGCTAAGTGCAGACCTAAGAATTTCCCACTGTGCTTTGTGACAGTTAAGAGTATTTGAGTTACTAGAGTATTTTGATTAATGAATGGTGTTTAGTCCCACATTAGGTACTTAAGGTTTATATATTGACTCAAATGTACATGTAACTGTGCCTTCTAATACTAAAAAATATAAGCAATATAATTATATTCCCTCCAACTTCTACAGTGTGATCATGTGTTTAACTGCATATAATATCACAGTTATACCATAAACCAGCAGGCAAATATGTTATGAAAGGCCAACAACACAAGTGCACAAGGGTATATGGTGTAACGTTGTGCGAGCAACACACTAAAATCTTATCATATCATCACCGACAGTCAAACTACAATATCAAAGGACAATGTTGATTATGTGCGCATATGAATTTGAGTCAATAAAAATCAATCTAAACCATCCATAGAGCAGATAACAGGAGGTGCCAATCATGCTAATTCTCATATCTTGTACTCACATATACCAGCTGAGAAGGTTCAACACAGATGAAGAAGTACCTTAGCCACATACTTAGTGTCATCTCCCCTTCTCTTCACTTTGACCTGTAGAGATCATAAACCTTAGTAACTATAATAGGGAAACATTAGCTGCAGTTCTAAGAAATACAACCACAAAGGTGAATACCAATTTCATAGTAAAAAATTTCCATGCCAAAAAACACTATTTCATAATAAGAAACATATATAAGTCATAGTTCTTAATATGCACATCCTCATAAACTCATGTACTTGACAAGTAAATGGTTTCGGTGCTGTTGAACATAAGCCAAAATGCCTACGTTTCAAAAGCTGGATGGTGGGGTTGCTTGGCTTGCTCAAGATTTCCTTTTAGGGATATGCTCTTAAGCAGCGGATGGGGCATTGTATTTTTGGTCTTTAACACTTTTAATTCATGAAGCGCCTGCTAATCCGGAGTTCCGAAGAAAGATCTACTGTACATGGACTTCCTCTATTTTGCAAAAGGCTGTTTCCAAGACTCGAAACCATGACCTCTAGTTTTTGGTCTTTAACAACCAAACCAAAAACTAGCAAGAAATAATCTCTTGAAATAAGAATCTATAGATGACTCACATTGCTCAAGGTAAACTACTGATAATTTTAAAAATTTTGAGAGCTGTAAATAAGGATGAATGACACATTGACACTAAGTGCAACAAAGCATTGACAATGATAATAACAAAGCAATAATTCCTTCATGCCAGTTAAACTACATCAACCAACTTCATGAGAATGTATTCAGGTTCACACAAATATTGAGCACAGGGTACCTGAGTGCCATGTTCTACACAATGAGCATTAGTCAAAAGTTTCCCATCACCAATCATGAAAGCACTGGAAAAAACAAATATTAGCTTAGTTTTTCTCCCATCACATTATATTAAAGCATTGTAAAAAAAATCAAGTAATTATGTCATTGGTTTCTTAACTTTTCATGGATTTATATATGGAGAAACTAGAATGTCTATGTTGACTACAGTGAGAAAGACTAACTAAGAAGGGAAAAAGAAGATGAAGGATACAAGGTTATGTCGGAAGAATGCTTTGCATTTCATTGCTGAATTAAAAGAATCAGAAATGATGTGTGTTAAGGCATTTAAACAAACTTTATTAAAAAATAATCACCAGAAACTCAAAGCAAAGAGGAAAATAGTAAATAAAATCTTAAGAACATCCTCACTTTTGTGCCCAATAAAGGTAGTACTGATGCTAGCTTGACCAATTCAAATTTCTATGAAAAAAAAGGAATCCTCCTAAAGAACCATCACACCGACCTAAAACAAATTCTCATAACACTTCTCCTAAGGTAATTAATGAAAAGAGTGATAAGCGAACATCAGATGTATCCATATGACATATATGGTATGAAAACCATTTTTTACTAGGTAGTATGGTCATACTTCTACCAGTGGACCACCTATTTGAGGGAGTCACCACCTGTGATGTTGTAACAAGCAATACACAGCGTATGTAACACAATGCATGGAGTGCAGGATAGCACACCACTCGGTTTAATGTCAGAGAACTTTCATTCTTAAGGAAAAAAAAGGGGGGTGAATGTTGGTCAGTATGTTATGATATGACAGATGTACCCATGAACATTATACTGTACTTTACAGCCCAATGGTGTTAGCAAATTTCGATTATAAAGAAAACTACCAATCTTGGTTGGTATGGTATGGTAAGCAAGATGCACTACTCGTATGAAACAATAAGGCCAGAAATGGTAATATATTTTGAATGATTATGCCAATATTATAGCATAGCAAGATGGTGTAACCAAAAACACAAGCTTTATTTATGGTTTTTATCATTACTATCTGAACGTATCTAGTCTAGAACATATTGCAAGCCTAATTGCCTGAGACTACAAACTAAAACCAGAGCACATTCACATAACATTTTTTGACTGTCACTCAATGGCTGATATCAAATATGAGGAGTACATTGGTTAACAGGCTGGCAGTGTACTAGAGAAATACCATTTCATTTTGCTAATGATACTTTAAGAAATAAACCATAAGTCTAGTGACTAAAACATGCCTCCCAGTGCTGGTATATTGACGTTGTTTCTGCCAAGGAAGCGAGTAGTCAGGAGCAGTATGAGTGCAGTAAACCTAAACAAAAAATAGCAAGACATAAAAATTTTGTATATGCACACATATGGAAATATATGAAAGAATATTTGCTCAGTAATGTTTATCAAAGTATATATTTACTAAAAACCCCATAATAAACATAACTAGCCACTTTAAAGGCCCCTCCAGGATATAACCATTTGAATGTCATAAAACAAAACTTAGCTTGTGCTCTTATCAAATAGCCAGAATAATTAGCTCTGTTCAAGTAAGCATCTGCATCTGAAGATAAGATTACTGTAGAGTTTGGGGAAATAAAAAATTTATTGGATTCAATTTTGGGATATTTATATGTATCTGCACAACTCATGGTAAAACCCTAAATACAAAATGCAATGTGGGGATAAACCCACTACATCAATAACCCTATCGATACTAATTCCACTACTGAGGAAAGATATTATCTGTGTGCAATTTGTTATATAAACTAGAGAAACTCTCCTTCGCGAAAGGATAGGCTAGACAAGACAACAATAAATGAGAAACATAATCCATACACAAATGAAATAAAACTTAAAAGAGTTAATGTACCAAGCAGTCAACAATCCCTTTGAGCTCAGATCAGCACACATCCAACTATGTCTTCAACCTTAAATCAGCACATCAACAAAGAGAGAGGATAAAGAAAAAAGATGGAGAGAGATCTCACAAACTAATTTTCAAGTAGGCTTCTTCCTAAAGCAGTGATTACATCGGCATGCAATAGGCTGAAGGAAAAGGAAAACACTTAACGATCTTTAAGGAAAGGAAGATATGCCAGTAGAACAGCTCAACCTTTTGTTATGCAACAAAATCAGAACAAGACATGAGAATAGGACATTTTCTTTACTAGGTTTTCCTTAGCTTTTAGGACAATTATGCAACAGGAAAATAGGATAAAATATGATATGCTATAAGAAGGAAGCAAGGAAGTGAGAGAAAAAAAGTGTGCTAAGAAATGAAGAGAGCAAGAAAAAAAAAAGTACCTACAAGTCCTACAAATAGCCTGAGGAAGATGAATGCCCAACAACCGTAGACTGTTTGCTGGAAAGGGGTTTGTACATTTATGCTCAACATAGATCCAAGCAAATC